>JAVJIF010027860.1:0-81919 GCA_038442645.1 Agave tequilana
TGTCATGTGACTCGTCTATTATACATTGTGAAGAGGATTGTTGTACCCTACATTCCTTTCAAAGAGCAAGTGACTGATGTTTTAAGCAAGGCTTAAACTATTCATCAGTTTCGCTACTTCTTGTCCAAACACTCGGTCTTCAATCCACCGTGAGTTTGAAGGGATATTGAAATACATGTACAATTATATATTAGCTTAGTTTTTTTATTAGACTTGTAGTTAGACTAATGGTTGTATGTAAATATATGGCATTGCTCTTGTTATGATTGAGATCAATAAAAGAATTTTCCCTTCTTCTCTTAACATAATTTTGTCATTTTCAACATTTGTTTAGTTGAGATTAGTATAGAAACTATGTTTTGTGAGGTGATTATTGTCACGTGAGATTGTTGAGTTCCAAATTTTATACGATCTCGGCCTCTAAACTAAGAAGTTGCTCAAAGCATTCTATTTTTAGTTTTTTAAAATTCCTAGCAACAATGATTTCAATACTTATTATCTCTAGTACTATAATGTAAGTTCCTTGACTTTTTTCTTTGCCTTCAAGCCTTGAAAACATGTGTGGTTTGCGTTGATAATAATGCTTTCTGTGATACTTTTGTTATTTTATGTTTCATTAAATACTTATTAAAGTTTTTATCAAACAATTTTTCATGCATATCGCAATAGAAGGCATGAATCATACTGTTTAAGCGCGAGTCATTAACTGCTTTAAAGGCTATAAATTACACAAAAGTTCAAAACGCCATAAATTTGTAAGATTTTCCATGGTTATTCATCATTTTGCATGTATACCTCTTTATTTTTATTTTTATTATTACATCTTTTTCTAAAAAAGGGCTATGTAGCCGAATTAAAATTAAGCAACAAAGTTCCTAGTAATAAACATATTTATCTCTTTACATATGCCTGTTTATTTTTTTGGAATTACTACATATTTCTGTTCATATACTACATTCTTCTTTTCTGCATGTGTTTGAGTATAGATTGTTTGGCTGTAGACTCCATTACCTCACCATGCTGATTTCTTTTCATGTATACACTTTATTAGGGATGTAAATGGATGCAAATAATCCGCTCTGAATTTGAATTCATATTCGAAATTTGACAAATATGGACATCCGTATTCGCTCTGTTTAAAATATGGATATGGATATGGATAGTGATGAACTATCCGAAGATATCTCAGTGGATATCGAAGAACCAAATGCATGTTAGAAAATTCAAAACTATGCTTTGGTACATGAGTTTAAAGTTTTATTTATACGATTCACAAACTGTGAAATTGATATTTTTTTTAATTTCAATGTAAAAAAATCTAAAATAAGTTCGAACTTGTTTTTCTAATGAATTATTAGATATATCAATATTATATGTTTGATATCCGTATTTGATTAGAATCTGAATTTTTTTAGATAAATATGAATTTTACTACAATCAATATTCGAATACTATCCATATTTGTATCCATATCTGTATCCTCTACAAGAAAATGGATATAGATATGAGAATACCACTCTCCGATCCTTACATGAATCGTTTACAACCGAAACTTTAATAATTATACATTTCTGATTTATTTCTACATTCATTGCACGTGGAAAAAAATGTTAAGTTAAGAAAGGGCATTTTTACAAAAAAAAAACCCTCAGTTAATAAATAATTTCAGAAATCAACCTCTTTCCAAACTTATTCTAAAAATCAACTTCTGATATGTCATGTTGGCGGCAAGGCGGTTTGCCCGCCAACGTGGCTCCTGTAATGTTGGTGTGAAGCTATTTTTTTTGGTTATGCATTTATTTATCTGGCGTTGCCAACACAGGACAAAGAAATTTATTTTTTTTATTTTGATTTTTTTGTCGGTGGTTGCCAAACTCGGACAAAGTTATTATCTTTTTCTATTTTTCCCATCAATGTTTTCCATCAAACTAACCAGTTGCCGGGGATCGAACTCGGGTTCACCTGCGTGAAAACAGGAAACACTCACCACTCTAATATAATGACCTAATACCAATAACTTTATCTTAATTCTATTTCTATGTTGGGACAAACAGCTTCGAGCAAAGTCAAAATTTAAAAAATATATATAATTTTGACTTTGTCCAGGGTAGCCAACTCCGACGAAGTAAAAATCGCTCCTGCCAGCACGGGCGCCATGCTGGCGGGTTGAACCGCCTCGCCGTCAACATGGCATGTCATAGGTAGATTTTGGAATAAGTTTCGAGAGAGATTGATTTTTGAAATTATTTATTAAATAAGGGTTTTTTAAAAAAAATGCCCTAAATGAAAAAAGAAAAAAAAAAAAGAAGAAAAAAACTAGTTCAATATGGAAAATCTCCACCCTGGTGCAACTCCGGCGGCAACTCATGTTGCGATCCGGATCATCGTCTCCGAAAACAAAATCCGAGCTTTTTAGAGATCAACGTCTCCTTCGATCTATCGATTAGGGTTTCTCTGTTCCGCTTGAATCCGTGTGAAGAATGGGATCTTAAAATCTCCATTCTCCATCATCATCCTGAAAAAATGATTTGATAAATCGAAAGAAGGAAACCCTATGACCGGGACCACCGAGAATGGGTAACACCTGCGTGGTCCCACTCCCGGCCACACCGGCTTCGTCTCCTTCGCCGTCCTCTGGCGGCCCCGCCACCCTCCTCCTCCGGCCATCGAAGACAACAACACAACAACGACAGCGGCGACAATGACAATTCTGCCCCTGCCCCTGCCCCTGCCCCTGCCCCCTCCCCCTCCCCCGTCTCCTCCTCCGCCGCCGTTGACGACCAAAAAGACTGCTCTACCCCTCACAAGGCCCCCGATCCCGTCACCATCCCCAACGGCGAGGCCGGCGACGGCGCCAAGAACGCCGATCAGCCTCCCGCGCAGCAGAGGAAGCCCCCTCCAGTCAAGCGCGTCGCCTCCGCCGGCCTCCAGACCGACTCCGTCCTCCGCCGGAAGACCACCGAGAAACTAAAAGACAAGTTTACCCTCGGCCGCAAGCTTGGTCAGGGCCAGTTCGGCACCACCTACCTCTGCGTCGAGAAGGCCACCGGGAAAGAGATGGCCTGCAAATCGATCGCCAAGAGGAAGCTGATCAACAAGGAGGACGTTGAGGACGTGAGGAGAGAGATCCAGATAATGCACCACATCGTCGGCCACCCCAACTTGATCTCGATCAAGGGGGCGTACGAGGACGCCGTGGCCGTCCACGTGGTGATGGAGCTGTGCTCGGGCGGAGAGCTGTTTGATAGGATCATACAGAAGGGGCATTACTCGGAGAAGAAGGCTGCGGAGCTCACCAGGGTGATTGTTGGGGTTGTCGAGGCTTGCCACTCGCTCGGGTGATGCACAGGGATCTCAAGCCAGAGAATTTCTTGTTTGTGAATAAGACCGAGGACTCGTCACTGAAGATGATCGATTTTGGGCTGTCCATGTTCTTCAAGCCAGTACAATTTTGTGAAAATGTTTTTGGAATATATATATATAATATATATATATATATATATATATATATATATATATATATATATATATATATGGGGTTACTGTACCTCAGCCTGCAGGCTGAGAGAGTTTCTCAGCCTGCGGGACGTGGCTACATCACCGCCGCACATCGGTCGCAGAGTGTTGGCGCCAAAAAAATAAAAAAATCCCGCCTAAACAATCGTGAAACAAATTGACAAAAATACCCCTTTTATATGACGACTGCGACTACTAGCCTTGAAAAAGTAAAAAAAAAACATTTACTTAAACATTTATCAGTTCCAATGCGACTATGGTCGCAATAATGAACTGTTTTGAAGTTCATTATAATTTCAAATTATAGTGTATTAACATTTTAACTGTTTGGATAACTGAACAGTCACCTAGGAAGTATACAATTTTTGAAAAGGTAAAAATATATTTGAGAGATATTCACGTGGTCCGAGAGCTTAAACCTTTTGGAATTCCGGGATTAAAAATATATAAAGGGTCATGAGCAAAGGATTAAAAACATACTAAGTTATTTTTCCTCAAATTCGATACTCTTACTGTTCGAAAAATACATTCAAAAAAATGTCTTCACCATCACCACCATCTTCACCGAAAAAAAGCCAATCATCAAATGATGATTTTATGTTTAGTTCTGAAACAATGTCTCGCAACGGGTCAGAATCAGAGCTTGATACAGATGACCCGTTCTGGGAGTTCGTTGATGAACCAAAACACAAACATGAAGAGGAAGAAAGCGAAGAGGAGACTGTCGCTGAAGAGGAGAAAGAGACGGAAAGCGATACAGAAGACGAAAACATGACTCTTGACGACGAATCTGATTACGATGGTGATGACGAGAATAGAAGTTTAAAAAAAATGTATTTTGTTACTTTTTTAAATATATAAATATGTTTTCCAAAGTTAAATGTGACGAAATCTGTTTTTAAATCTCTTTTTTAATATATTTTGGTACACCTTAGTCGCAGTTGATGACCGTAGTTTTATTAAAATACACTGCGACATTGGTCGCAGTTACTGGTCTTTAGACTTAATCAACCACAGCGACCTTGGTCGCAGTTCCTCGTCTTTATTCTTAATCAACAAAAAAACACGACGACCTTGGTCGCAGTTGATGATCGTAATCTTAATAAAATACACAGCGACCTTGGTCGCAGTTGTTGGTCTTTACTCTAAATCAACAACACTGCGACCTGGTCGCAGTTGCTGGTCTTATTCTTAATCAACAAAAAAAATACTGCGCCCTTGGTCGCAGTTGGTGACCGTAGCTTAATCAACAAAAAAACACGGCGACCTTGCTCGCAGTTGATGACCGTAGCATAAATCAACAAGAACATGCTACCTTGGTCGCAGTTGTTGGTCTTTACTCTAAATCAACAACACTGCGACCTTGGTCGCAGTTGCTGGTCTTTATTCGTAATCAATAAAAAAAATACTGCGACCTTGGTCGCAGTTGGTGACCGTAGCTTAATCAACAAAAAAACACGGCGACCTTGCTCGCAGTTGATGACCGTAGCTTAAATCAACAAGAACACTGCTACCTTGGTCGCAGTTGTTGGTTTTTACTCTAAATCAACAACACTGCGACCTTGGTCGCAGTTTCTGACCGTAGTCTTAATAAAATACACTGCGACCTTGGTCGCAGTTGATGGGCGCAGTCTTAAAAAAAATAATCTGCAAACTTGGTCACAGTTGCTGGTTTTTATTATTAATCAACAACAACACTACGACGAGGTGACACGTCAAACGCAGCAGTTGCTTAGTCGCAGTCTTTGCTGGCAGTTGTTTCTGTTGCACTATAGGCTTACGCGACGTTGGTCGCAGTGTCGTCTCTGGTCCAAGTTGTTTTGTTTGAAAATGCATGACTGCGACCAAAAGATCGAAGTTTATTAAAAAAATAAATATGTTTTTTATTTATGTCCAGTCATTTATATCCACGCATGTAAAAATGATACAAAACGCTCTCTTATACAATAAGATTGAGTGTTACAATACAGGAGTACAAAGAAAGACTACAAAAAAAAGAGTACTTGTTGACTAAAGAGCAGTGTGTTATTGACGTATTTTTATTTATGTCCAGGCATTTATCTCCATGAATATGAAAATGATACAAAATCGATCTCTTACTTATACAATAAGATTGAGTGTTACAAAAAAACGACATCAAGAAGACTAAACATAAAAAAAAGAGCCCTTGTTGACTAAGAGCAGTGGTGTTATTGAGGTCCTCGTGTATTAAAAAACTGTGGATTGCGAGGACCACGAACAGTGGTGGTATACAGGTCTGGTGGCAGCAGAAACCCTTCGGTGATGAACATCTCTTCGTCAGAAGCCTCGATGACACTTCTGGGGTGAGAGAGGAGGAGTTGAGACCGCACAGGGTATGCTACCCACCACTATATCCACCACAACCCCGCCGCCATACCCACTCTGACCATCCACAACCCAGATGGGAGAGCAGATCTCGGTGAGGGTTAGGTCCTCGTCATGACACGACTAAATCTCTTGTACATGACGAGGACCACGACTAAATCCCTTGTACACGAACATCGATCAAGTTCGCCGGCCAAAAATATTCTCCCAGTGGCCCAGCGAACCTGAAAAAAAAGGACAATCAAGCTCTGGGTCATCTTCGTCCATGGGGTCATCTTCATCCATGGAGGCAGGAGCCTGTTAGAGTCTCTCAAGAAAGCTGGAATTCTCAGAGCAATTGCTCTCGAAAGAAAACTAAGTATGGGCCGTTTAAAAAAAGGAGAGGGTGAGCCCTATTTATAGGCAGGCCATAATAACCCTAATTAATAGTTCATTAATTCAAAACCGGCACTGGTGGTCTTTTAATGCCAAACCGGCGCTGGTGGTGTCCAACCACCAGCGCCGGTTTGGCATTAAAAGACATTAACGCATAAACCCAATGAAGAACAGACGAGTGGACAGCAGCTTCGGGAAACAACGAATGGTGCGGGTTCGTCGATGTAGAGTTGACGTTAAAAGATCTCATAAAATCTTTTATGACAGGCCGCGTCTCACGAAGTGACTCCAGGTCGCGTCCCCTCAGCAAAAACTTTTCATTTTTCATTTAGATTTAAAAAAAAATGACTTAATCCAAAACAACACTGCGACCTTGGTCGCAGTTTCTGTAATGCGTGCCACCGTGGACGCATTATTTTTTTTAAGACTGCGCTTATCAACTGCGACCTTGGTCGCAGTTGCTGGCGGCTGATATAGCAAAAAATAACACTTCCACCTTGGTCGCTATGCATGTAAATATAAAAGGAAACATCTACCTAACGTACTGCGACCTACGTCGCAGTACATGTAATGCGTGCCACCTTGGACACTATGCATGTTAATATAAAGGAAACATCTACCTAACGTACTGCGACCTACGTCGCAGTCCATGTAATGCGACCCTAAATTGCAATTGCTGGCCATCTTTATCAATAACACCACGGCGACTGCGACCAAAGAATCTGACTAAGGTCGCAGTTTAAATGTACACAAAAAAAAGAATCTGACATAGGTCGCAGTTTAAATGTACACTGCAACCAAAGACTCTGACTATATTATATACAAAAAAAAAATTAAACTATAAAGTAATATTTTATAGCAGGCCAGTGAGGGTGAGGCATCCGGGCAAAAATTATAATAAACAATAAGGAAAAGTTATCGAAAGGGGTATTTGGTAATTTAACTTCTTCCTAAAAGCGGGCCGCACGCCAGTGACGTCACAAATTGAGCCACGTCACCGCAGGCTGAGAGAGTACTCTCAGCCCGCCGGCTGATATACAATTTTCTCTCTATATATATATATATATATATATATATATATATATATATATATGAGAAAACTGTATATCAGCCCGCGGGCTGAGAGTACTCTCTCAGCCTGCGGTCACGTGGCTCAATTTGTCACCTCACTAACTTGCGGCGGCCTACTTATAGGAAGAAGTTAAAATTACCAAATACCCCTTATGAAAAGCTATTTTTTCTTTAACTTTTCTTATTTTTTATTATTTTTTGCCCAAAAGGCAATTTTTGGTGCACACGTTGTCAGACTTGTTTATTATTATTTTTTCCCCCTTCTTTTGCCGCTCTTTATATGATTTAGGTTATTGATTATAAATTATTTTTTCCCCCTATTTCCTTACCTCTCTTTGTCAGATCTAGGTTCTCCTATATAGTTTATTTTTTTGTGTATATAATGTAGACAGAGACTTTGGTCGCAGTGTACATGGTTAATTGCGACCAAGGTCGCAATGTTGTTATTGATAAAGAGGGCAACATCTGCAATCTAGGGTCGCAGTACAATGACTGCGACTTAGGTCGCAGTACGTTAGGTAGGTGTTTCCTTTATATTAACACGCATATGTTGTTATTGATAAAGAGGGCCAGCATCTGCAATCTAGGGTCGCAGTACAATGACTGCGACTTAGGTCGCAGTACATTAGGTAGGTGTTTCCTTTATATTAACACGCATATGTTGTTATCGATAAAGAGGGCCAGCATCTGCAATCTAGGGTCGCAGTACAATGACTGCGACTTAGGTCGCAGTACGTTAGGTAGGTGTTTCCTTTATATTAACACGCATAGCGACCAAGGTCGCAGTGTTCTTGTTGATTAATACTAAAGACCAGCAACTGCGACCAAGGTCGCAGTGTATTTTATTAAGACTCGGCCAACAACTGCGATCAAAGTCATATAGGTAGGTGTTTCCTTTATATTAACACGCATAGCGACCAAGGTCGCAGTATTCTTGTTGATTAATACTAAAGACCATCAACTGCGACCAAGGTCGCAGTGTATTTTTATTAAGACTTGGCCAACAACTGCGATCAAAGTCATATGGTAGGTGTTTCCTTTATATTAACACGCATAGCGATCAAGGTCGCAGTGTTCTTGTTGATTAATACTAAAGACCAGCAACTGCGATCAAGGTCGCAGTGTATTTTATTAAGACTCGGCCAACAACTGCGATCAAAGTCATATATATTTAAAAAAAAAAGTATGACTGCTTTAATTTAAAAAAAGTCATATATATCCTTCATTTTAAAATTAACCTTAGAAAACAGATTCATATATATTTAAAAAAAAACAAAATACAATTTTAAACTTCTAATCCTCGTCATCACCATCGTAATCAGATTCGTCGTCAAGATTATGACTGCTTTCGTCTTCCGTATTGCTTTCCGTCCCTTCCTCCTCTTCAGCGGCAATCTCCTCTTCGCTTTCTTCCTCATGTTTGTATTTTGGTTCATCAATGAACTCTCAGAACGGGTCGTCTGTATCAAGCTCATCCTCTGACCCGTAGCGAGGCATATCTTCAGAATTATACATCCAATCATCATTAGATGATTGGCTTCTTTCCGGTGAAGACGGTGGAGAAGACATTTTTTGAATCTATTTTCCGAACAGTGAGCTATTTTTCGAACAGTGAGAGTAACGAGTTTGAGCAAAAATAATTTAGTATGTTTTTATCCTTTGCTGATGACCCTTTATATATTTTTAATCCCGGAATTCCAAAGGGTTTAAGCTCTCAAACCACGTGAATATCTCCCAAACTTATTTTCTACCTTTTCCCAAAATTTGTATACTTCCTAGGTGACTGTTCAGTTATCAAAAACAGTTTAAAAGTTAATACACTATAACTTTAAATTACTTTGAACTCCAAAACAGTACATTATTGCGACCATAGTCGCATTGGGAACTGATAAATGATTAAGTAACTGCGACCATAAATTGTCAACCGTTAGTCATCAAATACTGTCCTTCGTATATTTTCTGAATGTTTGTCCGATTCTCCTATGAACAATTAAATTGGTGTTTACATATATTATGCGACCATGGACTGCGACTATGATTGCAGTACCGCGACTATGGTCGCAGTATTTAACGAGAGCGATAGTTTAATCACAGTTTACGTATTATTTTATATTCTTTTTGTTCTTTATTTTTGACTTTTGTCTGAATAAGGACTGATTCTATAGTCGCAGTTCACCGTATCTTTTGTCTCAGCCGCCTATAACGTATGGATTATTTTTAATTATTGCATCCGTAGTAGGACTGCGACTATGGTCGCAGTGTTTAAGAGCACCAGTCGCAGTTTGGATATGTTATTAAAGAGCTTATAAGTTAATATAGTGAGAAAGAGACCTTACAAAAAAATAAAATTAAAAGCTTTTAAAAGAAGACAAAATATAATTGAATATCAGAAGATCAGGAAATCCTAATCCTCGTCATTATCACCATCATAAGCAGATTCATCGTCTTCATTCTTCTGCTCTTCTCTTCATCACTTATTTTCTCATCATCTTCCTGTTTTTGAGGTTTTTTTGTTTCACCGATGAACTCCCAGAATGGATCGTCTCTATCAAGCTCTTCGTCTGACCCGTTGCTAGGAAGCGAGCCTACAACATTAGAGGACATGCTTTCATCAAGCATGTCTCCGTCAAGTGGCAGAGGAATAATGTCTTCTTCACTAACCCACATGAAAACTTCATTATCATCATGAGTAGGAGGATCAATTAATACATTATTTGATGTAGTGGGATAGTCAAAAGGAGTGAAGTCCAGACTGGTATCAGATTCACTAGAATATCCTGAAGACAAAGGACCGGTGGGGGAACAATTGAAGTTGAAATCTAAGTGTTCAGAGGAAGAAGATGGGGAAGACATGATTCAAGAATGAATTTTTTTTGAAAGTTTTTGAAATCAAATTGAAAAGGAAGAGCAAAAATATAGTTTTTAGGTATGAGATAATATATTAGTAACAAGCATTATATAAAGGTCAATATGTGGAAGAACATGAATAGTAATAATAATTGTTACAGGTGATGGTTGAGTATGGTAAGAAGTGGTAAAAAAAATAAATATTTAATTGAAGATTTATTGCGGGAGAATCCGAAGTACAAATTAACTTTTTATAGAATTGTTTGCATATACCTTTAGATTACGTATGGTGCACATCTTTCCTTTCTCAAGATTAACATTAGTGCATCTCTTTTTTCTAGACTGTTGTTGTATCACGGTAGAAAGAATATTAATTACTTCATTTAATTCAGTGTAATTAGTATAATAATTTTTATAAGATTTGATATACGCGAATTGATCTCAGGGTCGCATGGCTAATCCACCCTAGTCGCATATTAAAAATCTTTTACATAAGGCATGGAAAGAAGATTGCGACTTTGGTCGCAGTTTTGAAGGAGGTCGCATTGTTGTACGATAGAATGCGACTAGGGTCGCAGACGTTATATAAAGAAGTTTTGTTATACAATGACTGCGACTGTGTCGCAGTTGTCATATAAAATTGAAATTATATTGTATTAGGTCGCATAAAAACGTTTTGTTATATTATGAGTGCGACTAGTGACTGCGACTGTGTCGCAGTTGTTATATTGTATTAAGTCTGCGACCATGGCATGTTTTTTAAATTTTCAATGCTTCTGCTTATTTTACATTATATTGATCCAATTTTTTTAATTATATTTTTCGATGTATTCAAATTACGAATTTTATAACTGTAGATATATTTAACTGAAATTTTGTTTGTTCATGACTTTATTCCACTTTAGAATTAAAAAAAGGGGTATTTTTGTCAATTTGTTTCACGATTGTTTAGGCGGGATTTTTTTAATTTTTTGGCGCCAACACACTGCGGGCGATGTGTGACATATATTCAGCCACGTCCCGCGGCTGAGAAACTCTCTCAGCCTGCAGGCTGAGGTACAGTAACCCTATATATATATATATATTAATGTTTTAGGGAGATAAAGGGTTAGATTGTTCCAAGCCCATACTTTGATGAAGATAAACAAAAGTGAGACTGCAGCTTGTCTCAGAGAACTGTAAAAAGACAAATTGAATAACTCAACTCTACATACTAAAAATCAGAGAGGATCCATCCATTTGCTGCTAAACATGATAGAGTCTCTTCTGGATACACCAAATACTTTGCAAGTTTCTCGACTTTCTAACTTCCATATGGCCATATCGTATGCATTTTCCCCCAAAAGCTTAAGCTGTTGATTTTTGGGTTAACATTATATTAATAAACAAACTTGACGCTCCCTCACGTGGGCCACAAAGCCACATGGAAAGATCACCAAATTAAATACGACTTACTTTGAAAGGTAGTCCAAATAGGTAAATGAACATATTTTAAATTGCCAATGATGAGTTTTAATCGAAGACCTTTTGGAACCTGGTGCCTAGAAAACCACATTATCGAAAGCTTAAGCTAAGCTATTGAGTTGTGTGCATAGTTTGGGCATATAAATTAAGATTGCATTTAGAAAGGCAATGAATGATTGCTAACAAACTTAACTCTTGATAATCTTAAATCCCAATGGCAACACCAAATGCTCAGAGCCTCCTAGTTACAAAAAATTTGTAGCAAACTAATGTTGTATAAGAAAAATCAACAATTTGCATTCTATATCTCAATCGGCAACAACTTTCTTAGACAATGCGCATCCCTAAGAGTTAGGGCTAGTGGGCAAAGTGTACCCCAGATGCAAGAAAATTTATAAGAATTGCACAATGGAGATTGAGAGGTTTTGCCTACGCAAATCCAATGGCAGGCTATCTTATATGCAAACCTACTCTATGACACTCAGAATATCTTAAGCGCAAATTTTTTTGATTATGAGTTGGTGTTACCTATGAATTAAGTGCGACAAACGTACGGTTAGGAGTGGCATATCAAGTAGAACTATTGTTTGGCTACCTAATTTAAGATTCCAAACTGTTTGTCATGATCTAGAATTCTAATCAGTTTGCTATTGTCGACCATCTATTTTGTCACACTTGATGTGTAGGTAAGAAAACCCATATTCCTAGGAAAGTGTGTTTTAGGCATGTTAAATGATGTATATCATCAATATGAACGCTGTGGATTTGCAATTTGGATAGAAAATAGGGTTGAATCATGGTTTCAAATATCAGTAATCTAGTATTGGGGTTTGAGGTACTCAGTACAATATTCCTTATAATATCAGTTGATATCGGGCCTATATTGCCGATTTTGACGGCCGATATTGACAATATTGTTCTAATAATCATTGGTCAATACCGATACGGACACCAAGATTTTAAACCATGGTTTGAATGCAGAGCATTAATGTCCAAATCCTTCCAAAAGGAGCCAAGTCTCCTCTGTATGTATGTCTGTGTTTGTACTTTGTGTATGTGTGCTTCATGCGCGCGTGCTGTGTGTGCTTTGTGCGCGCGCGCGAGCGCGCAAGTGCACGCTTTGTGTGGGTATGTGTTTTTCTTGGCTAGGAAGTTGCCACTTTTTATGGAAGGGTTGTCGTGAGGTCGACAACCACTTATAAAACTTTGTCAAATCCTTTGTTGGGCCTTGCTCCATAGCCAACTATAGCTTGATGGGGAAAGCTTTGTTGATGATTTTATGACGGGATACATAGCCTAGGAGTATCCAAATATGATTATTTCTTACAACATTGATCTAAACCATGTAGAACGTGATTGTAGGTGTAGATTTGCAATTTAATTTGTGCGCTATAATTTTGGCATGTAGGATGGTCCTCAGAATCACCGGGCTCCCCCCCCCACCCACCCCCCCCCCCCCCCCCCCCCCCCGCCCCCTCACACCCACCCACCCACCCATACCAACCTAACCCAACCTATCACCCCCACCACACCCAGGCCAATACCCAAATCCCCACATGTCCATACATTTTGGCGGTTAACAGATCAACATGTTTAAAGGGTGTTTGTCAGTGCGACTCCTACTTGACTTCGATCAACCTAACTGGCTCTAGTTTTATGTCCAACTTACGAGTAATCAGGCATCAAGCTAAATGGAAGTTATTTAATTTCAGAGTCCTAGTTACTGAATAGGAAAAACATGAAAATAAAAAATTACATGGTTCACTAGCTTAAAAAAAATGAAAAAGCCCACTTCTTTTAGCACCCAAGGAAATCAAATAGTCTTATTGAAGTTACTCCTCAATTTTACATATCAGTCCTAACGAATATAAAAGGAATCTCAAACTACTCCTTCCGTTAGCTACAGGCAAGCATAAACCGAATTATAATCTAAATATTAGAGGCAAGCAGTGTTCTCTCCTTCAAACCAATTTGCAAAAGTAAATTACCATTTTTTTTAATCTCTCATCATTATCCCAAAATAACAGTAAGGGAGGGATCAGTTGTGCTACTTCAAATCCTTTCTATAATGGATCTAATTATTCAGGTTTCTTAATCATTATGCCACATCAATGAGTTGGTGATATTGCTCCGTCAATAAGGTAATACTTTGTACGTTCATTTGAATTGCAATCTGAACATTTTACTTTTCTTTAATCACTTCGTGAGGTTGTCAGTCTCTTGAGAATTACTGTACATTTAATCATTTATGTATTTCTAGTGCCCTAGTTGAGTGCTTTCAGCACACACCATTCTTAGCCTCTTGTCCTTACATGCTTCAGGAGACATATTTACAGATGTTGTTGGGAGTCCCTACTATGTCGCACCGGAAGTGTTGCGTAAACGTTATGGTCCGAAGGCTGATGTTTGGAGTGCTGGGGTGATCATATATATTTTGTTGAGTGGGGTTCCTCCCTTTGGGATGGTGAGAATTGTTCGTCATTGAATTTTCTTTTGTTTCTACTTGTTTCCCTTTTATTGACCATTAGAATTCGAGATCCAAAGTTTTCTGACTCGACTCATTTCGTCTGATACAGAATCAGAGCAGGGAATATTTGAACAAGTGCTGAGAGGTGACCTTGACTTTGTTTCAGATCCATGGCCTAGTATTTCAGAGAGTGCAAAAGATTTGATTAGGAAAATGCTTGTAAGGGATGCTAAAAAGAGGCTAACTGCCCATGAAGTTTTATGTAAGTTATCTTCCTTTTTTTGCGGAACATTTCTAGTGCTTAACTATTTTTTCAATTTATCACTGAAGGATTGCTTTCCTGGAGCACGTTCTGTCTATCTGTTTACTATATGATTATGATCATCCAATTATTATAAAATTTCTTTTTCATGGCATGGTATTAACTTTCTCTTGAACATGTAATGTTTTTCAGAACTATCAGATCTATTTTGTACATATCCATTTTAAGAATGTTTAATTTACTTGACATCTGAGAGGTCATATTACTACAGCATTGTTTACTAGCTTCTTGGTATCTTGTCGTTCATTTGACTCTAGTGGGTTAAGTATTAGAACCTTGCAGGCATGCTAATGTAGTTTGCTGGGTAAGCTCATATTCTAATTTTCTGCAGGCCACCCTTGGGTTCAGGTTGATGGAGTAGCTCCTGATAAGCCTCTTGATTCTGCTGTTCTAACTCGTTTAAAGCAATTTTCTGCATTGAACAAACTCAAGAAAATGGCTCTCAAGGTGAGTAACAAAATCTACTACTTCACGTGATTGATAGTTTTGAAATTTTTGCTTGACGACAACTCTTGAAAACTAAACTATTAGATAGGTCATTACTTATTTCTCATGTTCACATATTCGAATTGTAGAATTAAGTCTTTGCAAAGTTTTACAAGTGGTGACTAGTGGATATATGATGCAATTATGAATTAAAACTTTAAAAACAAGTTGTCTGTTGAAAACGGGTGAGCATGTATTTATGCTCTTCCTTGGTCAGGGGCGGAACCACATACAGTCCAGTGCGGGCGGAAGCCCACAATCCACTTACACTAGATTTTATAAAATAATGAAAAATACATACAATTTGTAATTTTTTTTCTATATGATCTCTTTTTTAAAATTATTTTATCAACATAAAAATACTTTTGAGCACTAGCTCGAGTGGTAACTTATAAATCTAAGTTATTGGAGGTCACAAGTTCAAGTCTTGGAGGGTGTAACATTATTTTTACTTTTTTTTCCTCTCTTGTCATATTACATTTACGTCCACACTGAAATTTTTATTACATTTATGTCCACGTTGGAAAAACATCATGCGTTCGCCACTGTCCCTGGTGATTATTTTTTCCCTTTCCTTTTTTGGTTGGGGGAGGGCGTATGCTATTGGATGCAATAATGGAAACTATAGAGCATAAGACACATTTCTTAAACTTTCTGCTTAAATATTAATAGGTATTATACCAAAAAACACACTGCTTTTGCCAGATGTGTATGTGTATGTGTACTGGTATGCTTGTGTGTGCCATATATATACAAGTTTGCGTGATACTAGCTGCCTGATCCTCCTTGCACAGTTGGATATGCATTTTATTTATGATTTGTAGTTGGAATAACCTATTAGATTTGGAATATTTAGATTTAGAGTTGGTTCTTATCTTTTATCTCTCTTTATGTTTTTAAAAAGGGTAAATTAAGATTAATTTATTTTGGCTCTATCTATTGGTTAGTGGGATTTTTCTATTTAAGGACTACATTACACTGTTAATAAATGAAAAGTTGAGTATGGAGATTGTTACTTGACTACTGAGTTTCCTTGCCTCTCTCCTCTATAAATAATCTTTTGGCTTCTATTGCCCTCTTCCTAAAATCCCTTCCCACCTAAAATTGGTTACATATTCTTTTGGTACGAGAGCCAAGAAACCAATCTCTGCAGTTTTCATTTCCATTATAAAGTTGAATTAAATCTTTCGAGAGAAGCATTGGAATCTGATTTCTATTTGAGTCTGCAATGAACACTTCTGTGATTAGTTGCCCTCATGATTTTAGATTGTGGTTTCCATATTGTGATTTAGTGATTCCTTGCACATTCATGCAACATATTCTGAGTTTGGGGGAAAAAACCTGAAATGTTGCTGGTAAATATTGCGAATAGTGATCGTTAACCTTCCGAGGCATTGCAAGAATGCGATCCAAACAAGTAAAAAAAAAGTCATTGCCATTTGCCTATTGTGACATTTTCCGTGACCCAAATTAGACCTCCAAGTCCATTGACATGGGACTCACACAATGATTCTTTCTTACCTGCAAGAATCATCATTGCAACTCGACTCATCTCCAAATCAGGTTGCAGACAAAAGATTCTTCTCATCCTGAAGACTTCATTGTGGTCCTGATTTGCAACTGGATCTGATGTCATCCATCTTATTCTTACTTTCTTAGTAATAATTTATGTCATCCATCTTATTCCTAGTAATAATTTACCATATACTTCTTTCTTATGCTCAAGTCCCCGTATCCTTCCTTATTTTGCTGCAGTGATATGAATAAGAGTACTTTGTGATGAGAGAAAAGGGGAAAATCAGAAAATCTCTTTTTTTTTGAATATGGTTAATGAATATACGACCAATCTAATTCTGATGCCTGTGATGATTATATTATTGATTACAAATATTTGATGTACCCACCAGATTAATGGGTGTGATATTTACTACAAAGACCCATACCCTACCGGTCACAAGCAGGTAGGGGGTCAGTATTGAGTAGATTTTAATCTCCTAAAGGACTAACAAACACTAATAATTCAAAAAAATTACAAAAAGAGACAGATAACAAATAAGTAAGTGCACAATAAATTCAAGAATAGAAATTGAAATTTAAGAAAAAAGAATGTAATTGATTGATAACTAATAAGAGCATGTCTAAAATGACAACATAAACATAAACTGAAAGAAACTACTAATATAGATTTCAAAGTTAAAAAACAAATAAAATGCTAAATCTTCAAGCATGGTCCAATCCTCAAACTTTCAAGACTTGAATGGAATATCATCGTCACATCCTTCATCATCCACACCCTTCAGCACGATATTTAAAAAAACAAAAGAAAAATTGTTAGATATATGTAGAAAATCTGAACTTTTTATATATAACAACTACGAAGGACAAAAAATAATTTACTAACAATTTGTATGAGAAAGTCCCCTAAGCCAAGCTTGAGATCAAATTAGAGCCTCAATAGTGGTAGGATTCAAGCATGCTCGCTTCTAAAGGCCGATTAGGAGGCAACAATTGACACTGGAATAGATAAACTGTCACATGCTATAGAAGCTAAAATGGATACTTACTTTTAGAGATTGACCAATATACCAAGATTTCATTGTCATCTCCACCAGGATGTACCCTACAAAAATAATATTTTAACAAAATTAGAAATAATATATATAATATTAATTTATTTTAGTTGTTTAATTAGTTTCTCTTCTTCCGTATAAAGGACCAATTCGCTCTTGAATTGTTGGGATTTCCTTGTGCTTTGCTTGGACTGATAGAACTCTTCCAATAAATTGCCATCATCACAAAGAACCATGCTTGAGGACTCCCTAACCTGCTTCATCATCTTGTGTGCCATTTGATCCTACTTTATTTGAATAACATTCAAAAAATTCTGAAAATTCCGTGAACTTCTTTAATATGCATATCAGCAAATTCACCTTACAACTTCTTTAGACATAATCCCAAAAAACTCAAACTTACATCTGGGATCAAATATCACAACTATGGACAATATCATGCTATGATCCCGTCAATATTGTTGGAACTTGTCTATCCTGCCCACTTGCATTTTTGTGATAACCGGATCATCCCATGTGCTTCTCAAATGCAAAGTAATCTTGCAAGCTTGAAAAAAATATAATTTAGATGTTGGAGTGCTTGTAGCTGAAAAGATATTTGTAGAATCATCAAAACTTTTAGAAACTTGCATAGTTCTTCAGCAACCTGCCAATCTTCTTCTAGTGGTGGATTTTTAAAACTCTCAACCAAATAAAAGCTAGAAAATGCTTCTTTGCACTCCAAAGCCCTATCCAACATATAATGGGTGGAATTCCACCGTGTTATGCAATCTAAGCATTGCCGTCTATCACCATTCAACTTGATTTTCCTCACAAAACCCTAAAACAATTTTAATCTTTGTGGAGAAGAAGGAATAAACTTTAGCGCATCACGGATTCAAACAATTCTTTCATCTAGATCTTAACCCTTAAAAAGAATTACAGTTTGGTTCGGTTTGAAATTTTACAAAAAAAATATGTTCTATTAAACTGACCAAAAAATCGAAATACTTAAAGCAAGGGTTTTTTTTTACAAACTACAATGCATTCTTTTCTCTTTTCCCCCTACAAGTCATCAGCCCATGTTGATCCACCTCTTTCGTGTCTCCTCAAATCTAGAGAGACCAAGATCTCTCTCGATCAATCTCAAAGAGTGTTGATCTCCTTAGATCAACGCAATACACACGCATATAGACTTGTGTCATTACAGAAAGATTCGAGGCCGAATGCTTCCCACTCAAATACAACCCTACGACATCCGAATGCATGATTCATTCCGTTGAAATTGATCTACGTTATTTCAGTGATTAAAAATAAAAAAATCATATAATTTGAATACTTTTTGCCCATCCATTAAGTAGGCACAAAATGGATAGTCGAAAATAACATATTGCTTAGATCTACCTCTTTAGACATACAAATTCTCGATTCGACCATTTCATCATGATCTAAACACTTAAAAATCCTCACGCCCCAATTTTGTTAGATTTCAAATATTCTACATCGATAAACTAACCAACTTATTATTTTGGTCGTCCATTTTGCGCCTACTTGATAGATGGGCAAAAAGTATTCAAAATACATGATTTTTTGTTTTTAATTACTTGAAATAATGTAGATCAACTTCAACGGAGTGGATCTTACACTCTGATGTCGTAGGGTTGTATTTGAGTTAGAAGAATTCAACCTTGAATCCTTCCGGAATGACACAAGTCTATCAAGAGAGAGATAAACTTGTGTCATTCCGGAAGGATTCAAGGTAGAATCCTTGCCAATCAAATACAACCCTACGACATCAGAACGCAAGATCCAATTCCTTTGAAATTGATCTACATAATTTCAAGTAAATAAAAATAAAAAATTATGTATTTTGAATACTTTTTGTCCATCCATCAAGTAGATGTAAAGTGGACGGCCAAAAATAGCATATTGCTTAGATCTACGTCTTTAGACATACAAATTCTCGATCCGGTATTTCATCTTAATCTAAACACTTAAAAATTCTCACACCAATTTTTATTAGATTTCAAATATTCTCCACCATTAAACTAACCAACTCACTATTTTGACCGTCCATTTTGCGACTACTTGATGGATGGAAAAAAGTATTCAAAATACATGATTTTTGATTTTTAGTTACTTGAAATAATGTAGATCAACTTTAACAGAGTGGATCTTGCATTAGAATGTTGCAAGGTTGTATTGAGTGAGAAGGATTCAGCCTCGAATCTTTCTGGAATGACACAAGTCTATCTCTCTCTATATATCATCTCTCTTCAACTAAACCCAAAACCTCTCTCCTTCCCTTTTCTTATCCCAAATCCAAAACCCTTGAAACCCTCGTGACTCACATCGCAAACCCAATGCCGAGAAGCCCTTCGTCGCCATTGAGATTGGGTGGGGAAAGCTAGGTTTGTAAGATGAAGTAAGAAAATCTTATCAAAAATTTCCCCTCAAAATCAAAAATCAAAATCGAATCAAAAGTTTTAGTTTGGTATGGTTTAGTTATTGTTCTCTGTTTGATGTGGCGTGGTTCTGAATTTTTTGACAGAGACCGCACCGAACCAACCGATGCTCGTCACTAATCCTGACCCCATTGCATTACTATCCATGGCATTTGTCATTGCCCCTTATCCAATTGTTTTTTCCCTTGGCAAGACTTATGGGTGTATCCATAAGGAATTGATTCTATTGTTGGAACGATGTATAAGTTGGCAGGGTAATAATGACACTTAGCGTTCTCATTTTGATTTTTCTGGTTTTTAAAATGCTTTCAAAATTTTGATGCCTTCCTCTTTCTTGGAGAAGAGGATGTTGGTGTTTCTCCGACACGTTCTTGAGGTGTTTGAGTGGGATTATTGTCCATTTGCTCATTAATACTACTCTCGGCCATGATAAATTATTTTTTGAAAAGAATATAAAAACAATATTTAGGTTGGAAACTAATGTTATGAAGATCTTGAAATCAATAGCACAAAATTTTATTTAATTTGCAAGTAAATTTTTTTAATCAAATGATCATCTTCTAATTTTATTCGAGTTCAGTAGGATAAACATTAAAATGAAATGTAGCAATGCATGTATTTCAAGTAATTAAGAAATTATATTGATTGAAAAATATTCATCATGCAGCATACTATATTCTGGCCAAATTCAGTTTTTCTTAAATAATAAAGTACAATTTCATTTTATTTAGTTTAATGTTTTATAGTTTCATAATTATTTTATCAAGAGTTTTTTCTATTGGATCAATCACATTGATTTATTGACACTATTTTGAGAATTAGTTATCTCTAGTTTTTTTAAATATAGGTCGTAGCCTGGTATAAGCGGGATTTGACCCCCAGTCTCCTTGCCTGCTGCAAAGAGGTTTTACCATTCGCCACAGTGACACTTGCTATTTATCTCTAGTTATGACGTATAAAATTCATAATTTGAATATTTGTTTAAAACAATTTATTTGAGTGTATTTTTCTCATTTTTCATATTTTCAGTTGATTATTATAATTTTATATATATAATTACATAAAATTAATTCCTAAATTCGAAAGTGTTTGTCTAGCTGTAACTATGTACTGTGTTTGTGAGGGAGAGAGAGAACGGGCAAAGGACCTTATGATGGAGGAAATGATGATTGTTGTGGTAGAGGCGACACCAATCTTCATTGAGGAGGCGGCGGTCCAATTAACTTTTAGACTGATGGAGGACGGGGATGAAAGTGACAGCTACCAGGTGATTGAGAAAAAAATAGAATGAGCTTTGGTTTTAATCCTAGGGTCAAAGAGTTAATGGGTTATGTAATTACTTGATGTTAGTAGTTAGATAAACTTAGATCCATGATTTAAAATCTCTTTATCGGTATCTTCCAATGATTTTTAGTATCAATGTTAGCATTGTCGGTCGTCAATATCAGTAGTTTCAGTCGAATGGACAATATTGGACTTGATATTGGCTGTATTATAGGTTAATAACGTATCAGATACCTCAAAATCCGATTCGATATTGCCGATATATCAGAATCGGCTGATATTTGCAACCATGATTAGATCTTTAAGAAGTCAATTCATTTTAGTAACGAGTCAGACATAATGAAAGCCTATTTAGTATTGCTAGTATACTTATTTAACTATTTATTAAAGGAACTTGTATTTTAGTGGGTTCGGGTCAAGTGTGGGTCCATGTTAAAGGTACCCAGACCCTACCTTATTTTATGAACGGGTCTCACTTTTAGATCTAGTATATACCCACTCGTAAGCGCGTAAGGTACGGGTCGGGTTCAGGTATCAGGGATTTGTAGCAGCTCTAGGTTTCTAAGGATTTATGTCAATGTTGGAGTCATTACTGCCGAAGGGTTTCTTTGTCAAACGACAACTGCCAGTTGACATGTGAGGATGACGTAAACAAGAAGCACCAAACTGGATATATATATATATATATATATATATATATATATATATATATATATATATAGAGAGAGAGAGAGAGAGAGAGAGAGAGACTTATGTAGTTCCGAAAGAATTCTAGCCCGAATCCTTCTCACTCAAATATCAACATCCGACATTCAAATACAAAATTCACTCCGTTAAAGTTGATCTATATTATTTAAAGTAACTAAAAAAATAAGTATTTTGAATACTTTTTGCCATCCAACAAGCGGCGCAAAATGGACGGCCGAAAGTAATTAGTTGGTTAAATCTATGTCTTTAGACATATAAATTCTCGATCCGACCATTTGATCTTGATCTAAACATTTAAAAACTCCTACAAATCAATTTTGTTAGGTTTCAAATGTTCTACACCGTTAAACTAACTAACTTACTATTTAGGCCGTCCGTTTTTTTCTCTACTTAATGCATAGGCAAAAATATTTAAAATACTTGATTTTTGGTTTATAAATCTTAAAATAATATGAATCAATTTCAACGGAATGGATCTTGTATTCAGATGATGCATGATTGTATTTGAGTGGGAAAAATTTGGGCTCAAATTCTTTCGGAACTACACTAGTTTCTCTCTCTCTCTATGCAAAATTTCTTGAAACTACCATGAAAATTGAGCATGTTTCAAAAAACTCATCTGAACCTTTTGCCATGCATTTATTTACACAAACTTTTCTACACTTTCCTTAAAAACTTCCTTCCATATCTCCTCCGACCAAAAGTATGTCATGTGCTAGATTCGTGCTATTTTAATGACAAAAATACCTTTTAGATGAATACTTAACCCTATAAACTAATTTTGAGTTCAAAGAAAATTTTAAAATAACAAAAATAGAATAAATTGCTTCTCATATAAAATACAAAAAGTTATTTTAAATTTTTTACATTGCCAAATATTTAGTAATTTATTATTTAACCACTTTTAGTCATAAAAGTTTTGATTATAAAACAGCAGAGATAAAATCACTATACAAAAAATGAAAATTTACATATACTCATAAAATATTAAGAATTATTCCAATGTATTTTAAGAATTTAAGAAATATTTAGAAAATTATTTATTATTTATTTATTATTAGTTATTTCTAAACTATTATAAATTCATTAAAAATAATTCTCTATTGTAAATGTTAATTTTGTTCAATTTTTATTTTATTTAATTATTTATGCAGAAAATATTAAAATTATTAACCAAATTTACAACTATTTATTTAATTATTTTATCATAATTTTAGTTATTTAAAAGTCCTTAAATAGTTTTATTTGTAAATATTGTTAGAAATTTCTGTTTCCCTACTCCCTCCTTTTCTTCTTAGCTATACCCAAACCTAACCCATGGAACTTGGGGTGGGCTTGCGGTAGAAGGGATATAGCAGACCACGAGGAAAGCGATGGAGAGAAGTGGATGGGAAGGGCTAGAGGGAGGAGAGAGGGGGGTGAAGGGAAAGGAGATGGGGCAGAGCAGGAGGGAGGGAGCAAAGCGGAGGGAGGGGAGGGGCATGGATCAAAGAATCGGCCGTTCCGGTTCCGACTCGGTCGAGGCGGAACCGGAACGGCAGGCATCGTTCCGAGACCGTTCCGCATTCCAACATTTTGCATTGATTTACTTGACTCGGGTCCGATTCGGCCAAGTAACCCGAGTCGGTCCCGAGTCAAGGCCAACTCGCCCGAGTCGAGGCTGAGTCGGGCCCGAGTCGAGGCCGAATCAAGACAAAATTTCATATTATTAATTTCATGTAATTTAGTTAATTTTTGCTTTTGTAAAAAGAGAAGTTAATTTAAATTTATTAATTTCATATAATTTACTAAATTATGCATTTATTTTAATATTTTAATACCGCGACACATGTATTTATACATTATCTTCATGTTTAGTATGCTAGGTGATATGTTTTGGACAAATTATACGTTAATTTTGTTGTCTACATCTTTTAAAAAATTTTGTTGTGATTTTTTCAGTATTTTTTGAGCCCTCTATGTAGTGTTTTGTGCGTCTTGCCTGAGTCGGGGCCGCGACGCCGATACCGATGTGGAACGGTGCCCGCCAAGTCGGCGGCCGAGACCGCGACTTTGAATCATGGGAGGGGGAGAGGAGGAATAGAGCAAGAAGTGGGGAAGGGGTGAATGAAGCAGGTGATGAGGGTTGAGAGAATTGGAGGCGATTAGTGAAAGGGGAGGGGTTATAGATATGGGGAAGGTTGAGGGAGGAGAGGAGGAGAACATAAGATTGTGATGGGTTTGGGGCCTAGGTTTAACTTTGGGTTTGTTGGCTGGTTTTAGATTCTCTAATTATGGGGAAGAAGATTTGAAGGAGATAAACTTCATGTAGAAAAACTCTCTTTGTTATTAGTTTGATATGAAAAAGGTTTCTGTAGAAACAAATTTTTTTTGAGAGAAATTATTTTTCAACAATGGACCAAGGGTATTTATGACTTTTTATTTGTGCTGCCGCCGATAATGGTACCAAGGAGTTTTCTATATAATGAAAGTTCATGGTCAATGGTATATACAAGTACAAAAAAGTCGAGGGGGTGTTCTTGAAACAAACTCAAGTTTATGAAATTTAGCCTCAGACATATCCTTATTATTACTTTAAAAGCACCTTAATGTTTCTGTTTAGAGAAGACCTTAACCATCCATCTTTCTGATTAGATCTAGGTCATCTGATTTATATATTTTAGTTAGATATTTTAGCCATCCATTTTGAGTTAGAACAATAAAATCCTATCCATCCATTTTGTTACCCATCTCTCCTACCCTTCTCTACCATCACAACACAACTTCTTTTTTGAATCCAAAAGAATTTCCACACAACTAAACTCTGTTCAAAGGTTTCAAAAAATTTCCACGTCGGATCTCTACTCGTCCAGTCCCCTTGAGAATTCCTTTTCCAATGCTCATCCAACACCACTTTATTTTTGCGAATAAGATCACTTTGCTACCTTTTTCTTCTTCATAGTTGATGATCTGATCATTGTTTTTTTTGGAAATCCGATCACTTTTTGGGTCCACCCTTCTCGCTTGAAAGAATTTCTCATCTTCATACTTTATTTTCTCCTTCTCTCGGATCCACACTCCTAGAATGTAATGGTCTCATATTTTAATCACCTTGAATTATCTTAATTATCACTTAATCATCAACAATAATTTAAATTACTCTGATAGCCAGTGTTTTAAATGTCGGATATCAGGGAAATGTCGGATGTCGTAATCGGATGTCGGATTTCAGATTTCGGAGATATTTCGGGGCCATTTAGTAAATTTCGGACATCATGACGGATAACAAATATATATCCTAGATGTCTTAAATAATGTAATTTAAAATTCTTATCAAGATAATACATACATAACTTATGCAAAACTACATAAATATGTTTAAGATATATATAATTAACTTAAATATTTTGCATATATTCACTAATCCGTTATTAAAATTTCTCAATTGCTCTAACTTTCAAGACCAATCAACATATTGGGTTTTTCCCAAAATGTCGGCCGATATTTTGGGAAAATATCGGCCGACATATCGGATTTTTCCCGAAATGTTGGTCGACATTTTCTAAAATGCCATTTCAAATGCGGGTGAGGATATCGTGGCGGTGAGGGCTTGAAAACCAAATATCAGCCGACATTGCGGAAATGTCGGCCGACATTTAAAACACTACTGATAGCTCAGATAATCATCAAGATTTATAAAAAAATTCTGCACCTCCTCTGTAATATGGACTCTGTCCTGATATAATATAAAAAAATTTCAGCTAGCATTGACCTACTTAATCTTAATTTCGGCTTGACATCACTTAATGCACAATTCATCCTTATTCCAACTCTTCAATCTCAGAAAATAACCCAATCAATAAAAAAGATCATCTAAACTATTTCAACTTAGATAAAAAAATAGATGAAATCATACATAACTCTTAACATATATCAATACATATCCGACTATGTTTTACATCATATCCGCTAAATCTTTACAAAACAATCATGTTCATATAACAAAGAATTCAAGTATACAATAGCAATGCTTAATGTTCGTCCAAAGTATTTGACAATAATTTGGTGCCTGTATACTGTCTAAAATCACAGAAGACAAGTTGTCAGATGCAGAGCTCATAGCTGATAAAAATCGTTGACACAATGTCAATACGCGAGGCTCGAAACCCGCGTCTCAGCATCATTGCGAAGCCAAGACGCAGGGCTTGAAACCCGCATCTCAGCATCATTGTGAAGCCAAGACGCAAGGCTCAAAGCTTGCATCTCAGCATCACTGCATGGCTAAGACGCGGGGCTCGAAGCCCGCATTTCAGCAGAGCTCGACGTCCGCGTCTCAATACCACAACAATGCCAAAACGTAAGGCTCGAGGCCCGCGTCTAGCATCATCTCAATGGCTAAACGCAGAGCTCAAATCCGCGTTTCAACTGCAAATGTGCCCCGCGTCTCAGTTATAATTACCCCTATTACTGGGTCAAGTACTGCTCACATAATGAGGTGAGTTAACCCCCATCATGGAGGATTTTTAGGGGACAGTTTTACCCCTGAAACCCCTATAAATAGCTCAGTTTGCTATTGAAGAGGGGCGGAAAAATTCTTCAGCTGAGGAAGATTTATAAGAGTTCAACTCTTCTACCAACTTGCTGAGTTCAAGTTATTGACAAAGTCTCTTTGAGATTTCATTAGATAGGAGCTGTGTTACTCCATCTGTGATTCAAGGAGAAGAGTTCCAGAAGAGTTTGGCGTTCACCCGATCAACGGAAAACAAGAATCACTTTCTACTGCTACGCAAAGAACCCAACCTTAAACAAAGAGAAGATCTGAGCTTGAGTGTCTTCTCTCTATTATAATTGGAATTTTGAGTTGTAATTTTTCAATGATTCAAGGAAAAATTAGCAATATACACTTTCAAAATCTCCCCCCACACGAGAAATGGCGACTCCGATGGGGAATACTTTATCTACTGATGAGCAAGTTGTGGTGCAAGGTGATATCAGTTTTATGAGAAAAATGATCGAGTCACTCATTATGAAATTAGACCAGGCAAAATATGAAGAGTTCCTCTCTTCTAGCTCCAAGAGCCCCAGGGTGACACGACAGTATCGCAGAGTCTCCTCGGAGATCTCTCAAGTCCCTTCGGAGACTTCTCCAAAAATGGCCTGCGCAAACAGGGCATGTCACGCGCATGGCCCGCGTCAATGTCTCCCACGAGACCCGCGAGGCCAACGTCGTTGAAGGCCAATCTTGCTACACCCCTTCTCTTCCTCAGCTTTAGGTTACCGGGGGTCCCTAACAACCTATGAAGCGTAATCGAAATATTGAACGTCCACAAAGGCATTACACACGTCGACAAAAGATGGAAGAAGCTGGAAAAACCATCTGTCCAGCAGATACAGGAGCGAGGCTCTAGCCCCCGCCTCTTCTGAACAGCATCAGACACGTGAAGTCCGCGTCTGGATACCAAAGCGCAGAGCTCATGAGGCTCGCGTTTCTGAGGCCCTACCTCGCAGGCACGACATTCAGCAACTCGAAGTCTGCGTCTCTTCTCAGAGATATGAGAACCGCATTTTTTACGCTAGAACGCGGGACTTATGAAGTCCGCGTCTCTTAAATGTCACCAGATATACGCGACAATGAGCAACGCGAGGTCCGCGTCTCTTATCAGCGGAGGCACGAGACCCGCGTCTTTAAGCCAAAACGCGAGAGCCGCGTCTGTTCTACAGAACGTGAACTCCGCGTCTCTGAACCCTGCGCCCCTGAGACGTGCGTCTCAGAGCTGCGACGCAAGGTTAATATTTGCTCTCCGAGGGCTAGGGTCAGAAGGGAGCTGAAAAGTCCTCGTCCTCAGAGATTTGAGGCTGGTCTCTTCGACCCCCTCCGACGAATCTAAGGGATTACTTGACAAAGAAGAGGAGTGTTCATCAAATCACTCCACTATGCTGCTGTGAACGGCTCATCACAACAGTGCTCTCTGAATGCCACTGCAAACAGTCGGTGTTCAAACAGTTATCATCTACGTCAGTCTCTCGCTCGACCAAAAGGCGTCGTTCCCGCACGAAGAGAACCTTCTCTGATATGGAGTACCCTGAAGTTACTACGAACATAGTGGGTCCAAGCACTACGCCAAGTAAAACTAAGGGGAAGTAGCCAATAGTCAGCTCTTACGAGTCTGACACCGAACCAGAAGGAGTGTATCAGCATACTCGCATTTGAACTAGCGTAATACCCCCAGTGGACTACAATGCCCTAACCCAGGGCATTGAAGTAAGCGAGTCACACTCTGCCATCGCAGAATCACATGCCTTCGCATATATGGCAAGCACTCCTGATGAAATAACCAGGCGCTTTGAACAGCAAGCCCACACCAGAGGGAGCAACTCGATATCATTCATGCTCAATAAGAATCTATCGACAGCCGAAAGCAGAATTGCTTGAGGACAAAAAGAAGAAGCCTAAGGCCAAGACTCCTCCTTCCAAGAAGTCCAAAGGCAAACAGAAGGAATGAGAAAGCTCGTCTTCTGCACATACTGAGGAGGAGGAGCATTCCAACTCTGAGTCGTCCAAGCATCCATCCGAAGAGGGAGGCAATTCAGAGAATGGAAGCACTCATTATAAAAGGATGAGTAAACTAGAACAGCGTTTTGAAGCCCTCGCCAGTCGAAAAGGCCTACAAGAAGCGGGAGTGGTCTGACCGTACCCGGCTGAGTGGGATCTTGTCCCGTACCCTCCTAAGTTCAAAGCTCCACCCTACAGGCCTTCGACGACAAGGGGTCAATGAACCAGCACATATCCTACCAGTCTCAGGCAGGGAATGTAGTATCAAATGATGCCATCCTGGCACATTTGTTCATCGGCACCCTAAAGGGGATCGCTTTTTAATGGTTCATGAAGCTCCCAGAAGGCTCCATCAAGAATTGGGGTGATCTGAAAAAGTTTTTTCTTACACACTTCTTTGAAGACGACTCGGAGATTACCATGCCAAGTCTCCTGGCGACGAGGCAATGAAAAGGAGAATTAGTTAAAACATTTGTGGAGAGATTTCAGAATATGGCACTCCGATGTTCAGCGGTATGACCCAGACCACCCTGGTGGAAACATGTCGTTACAATTTGCAAACCTCACTCTTAGCTCAGATAAGAGTAGTTGAAAGCCGCACCTGGAAGCAGTTGGTCCAGCAAGGCGAACAAGCAGAAGAGATTGTCGCCAGGGTTAAGGAAGAAGAAAACAAGTCCTGATCCGAAAAGTCAACAAGGCGCGCCAGAAGCAACTTTCCAAGCTAAAAAGGACACACTGGCGACAGAGACAAAGTCTCCTTTTAAGCCCCAACCGGCTAGAGGGGATAGCTCTTCAACCCAGCCACACGCCAACAAGCAGTACTCCTTCAAAAATGAGCATGTAGATTCGTTGTTCAAGTTACTCAACAAGAGCAACATGCTGAAGCTTCGTGAAGCTAGACATCCTGAGGAGGTTGGCAAGACCGACAACCCCAATTATTGCTTGTATCACAGGATGCTGGGGCACCCTACCAAGAGTTATGTCTTCAAAGACTGAAAGACATCCTCCAAGTTTTGATTAGTGCGGAGGTGCTCAAGCTTCGCCTGGAGCAGAAGAAAGTGACAGCTAATATGATGTCATTTCTTCAGTTCGGGGTACAACCTCCAACGCTGGCCGGATTAGTTCCCATCCCGAAAGGGGAACTAAGGGTGCTCAATACAGATCCACACTACCAGCAGGAGAAAGGTCTCGTGCTTGTTCTTACTCCTCAGGGAGAGATCATGCGGGTATATCCCGACCTCGTGGAAGGTTAACAGTGGACTACTGTTACCAACAGGAAGTCCAGGGCAAAGGCAAAAGCCTCGCCTTGCAATGCGGTGTGTACTTCCTCCCGGGAAATAGAAACTGTTGTCCCCTCGCTAACTGATTTGGAGGAGGAGACAATCGTTCTTGCTGCAGAACCGAATGCATCGCTCGTAGCAGGGACCCACTCGGGTCAGTCGTACTTGAAAAAATACGACGAAATGGTGGCTAATCTGCCTAAACCCACCCCAGAGCCAACTAAGCAATCCACGAAGCAACCCGTGGAGAACCAAAAGGAGCTTCGGTTTGCCAAGGCCCTCCCGAAGGACAAAGTGGAAGGATTTTTAGCACCTTACCGCTTTAATGTTTTGGCTCAACTGTCCAACATTCCAGCTAGGATCACCCTTTATGAGCTATTGAGACTATCAAAGTCAATAAGGGAAGCTCTGAGAGAAGATTTAGCTGATGCTGAGGTCTTCATGGTCCGAATTCTTGCTGAACCACAGAAGGAAGATGAAGAAAACTGCCTCCACGCCTCTCAACATGCCCCTGTATAGCCTTCACTCCAGATGACATGCAGGTTAAAGGGAAATATGATAAGCCCTTGTATTTCACAGGGTATATTGGATCATCTGAAGTGAGCCGCATTCAAGTGGATCCAGGATCCGCGTTGAGCATCATGCCTCGCCGGGTCATGCAGCACTTGGGAATCCTTACTCACCGATTGAGTGCCACTCAAATTACCATTTACGGCTTCAACGCCAATGGTACGCGCCCAATGAGAAAGATTAAACTTAAATGTTAGATCGAGGACCTAAGATCCGAGGTGACATGCTATGTCATTGACGTTGACACTTCGTATAATTTGCTGCTGGGACGACCATGGATTCATCGCAACTAATCGTCCCTTCTACTCTCCATCAAGTTATGAAGTATGTTGACGGAGATGGAAAAGTTCGAACGTTGATCATCGAAAGGCATCCGTTTAAGGGGGCAGAGAACTACTTCACAGACTCCTTCCTGTATCAGGATTCTCTAGAGACAGACGAGAATCCCCAGTCAGAAGAACTAGACTCTGGTAACGAAGCTGATGTCGAGCCAGGGTAGAAGAAGAACGTCTTTGGGAGCTGAATCCACTTGTAACGAGCGTTAATAGGCTCGACGTCAATAACACTGCCAATGATGTAGGCGAGTGTATATTAATGAAGAGTTAGATTTGGCTTATTTTTCTGTGTTTGCTTCCGATTCCGTACCATCAGATACTAGTACCGATGTAGATGATGACCCCTGGTCGGTAATAGGTGCCCTGACATCATTGCATGTACCAGTGAGATCATCTCTCACTGCATATCAAGGTGTTAGTGATGCGCAACGATCCTTCTTCGAGGTCCCAGAAAGACAAAGGCCAAAAATCGATCCTTTTTGAAAAAATCGAGTCAAATCAATGACTTACGAAGACTAATAAAGCGAGACTGAACTTCCTCACTTCTCTCATTACGAGTCAAATGTACTCAGGATGATGGAGAACATGGGGTATGACCTAACAAGTGGTCCTGGCTTGAATTTTGACAAAGGAAGGAGAACACTGCTTCGATCCTTCGTTCCAAAAGGGAAAGCCTCTGATTATTATCATCGAACTCACAGGGGGTTGGGTTATGTGTCAACTCCGCTCACGTCAGCCTCTGAGTCCGAAGGGTCATTACACCATAATCACTAGTCAGGCACCTTATCATGGGAGTCAGATGTTAGTGTCAGTAACATCTTCAAAGACCTTTCGGTAAACATGATTTTAACAAGCCACTCGGATGATGAAGATGAAGAAATGATCCAGTTAGATACAGATCTTTGGATCAAACACCTAAATACTCTCTGGGATATTCGCTTTGAACAACGCGAACCACCCACAGAGGATAAGGTAACCCAGATTAATCTAAGAGATGAGGCTAATCCTAAGCCCATCTTTATAAGCGAAAGCTTATCACCCCCAAGAAGGAAGATCTAATATCTTTTATGCGAGAGTATATAAATGTTTTCGCTTGGAACTACGAGGAATGCTTGGGCTCGACTCTCAAGTAGCTATGCATCGCCTCAACATCAATCCGGATGCGAAGCCCGTCAAGCAACAACAACAACAGTGCCGCCCAGAGATAATAGAAGCGATCCAGTCAAAAAGCTTATGGACTCCGGTTTCATCAGGGAAGAACGCCCTGATTAGGTAGCCAAAATCGTCCCTGTCACCATGAGTGGGAAGATCCGAGTTTCATTGATTTTCGTGATCTAAATGAGAATGTCCTAAAGGTGAGTTCCCTCTTCCAATCACGAATGTCATGATTGACAACACGTGTGGGTTTGAACAGATATCTTTCTTGGATGGGTTCTCTGGATACAATCAAATTAAGATGTACCCTGACGATGAGAAGCATACATCCTTTAGGACACCACTAGGGGTGTACTGCTATACTGTGATACCCTTCGGATTAAAGAATGCAGGGGCAACATACCAGAGAGTTATGAATGTAATTTTCCACGAGCATATACGCAAAATAGTCGAATGTTACGTAGACGATATTGCAGTGAAAAGTTGACCAAAGGCGATCACATAGCAGATCTGAAGACAGTATTTGATATCATGCGGGCGCATCAATTGAAGACGAATCCCACCAAATCCTTCCTCGGGGTAGCCAGCGGGAAATTTCTTGGGTTTGTCGTAACATCTAAAGGAATCCACCTCGACCCAGAGAAAGCCCGCGCCGTCCAGGAGATGCAACCTCCAAGGAATCTTAGAGAGCTTGGAGGATTGCAAGGGTGACTAGCCTATATCCAGAGGTTTATCTCAAATATCTCAGGACGATGCCAACCCTTCACCAAATTGATGAAGAAAGGTGTTTCGTTCATCTGGGACGATGCTTGTCAATAAGCGTTCGAGGAAATCAAGCGGTACCTCACGCATCCACCTGTCCTTACAGCTCCAGTGTCAGAAAAACCTTTCCTAATATTTGTTCGAACTATGAATCATTCTCTAGGAGTTTTGTTAGCCCAGAATAATGATCATGGACATGAGCAGGTAATCTATTACCTGAGTAGAATAATGATCGGAGCTGAAAATCGATACAACCCAATCGAAAAAGAATGTTTGGCGTTGGTATTCGCTGTCCAGAAGACGCGACAGTACTTAGCGGGCCAAACCATACACGTCATATCAAAAGTCAATCCTTTAAGATTGCTTATGACGAAGCCATCGTCACTGAATGGTAGATTGGCAAAATGGGCGATGTTGCTCTCCTAATATGAGATGCAATTCCTGCCACAAAAAGCTGTGAAGGGCACTGGCAGACTTCTTGGCTGAGCACCCAGATCCAAGGACGACCAAACTTTATAAAGATCTCTTAGACAAGTTCGCTGAAGTTTGCTTGATCCAGACATCTTTCGAAGGAAAGGTGTGGCAACTCTTCTTCGACGTCGCATCAAGAACGAGTCCTCGAGGAAATATCGTAGCAGGAGTGGGGGTAGCACTTGTCTCCCCACAAAGCTACGTAATCCCTCGTGCATTCTTCTTAACTGAGTCGTGTTCCAACAATGTAGCGGAATACAATGCTTTCTTGATCAGGATACAAATCGCCGATGAAATTGGCGTTAAAATCTCGAAGCATACGGTGATTCAAAGCTTATCGTTAGCCAGATTCGCGGGGAGTACGAAGTCAGACATAAAGACTTAGTACCCTATCACAACGCAACTATCCACATGGCTGAGAGGTTGAAACTTCTATATTGACCATGTACCTCACCAGCAAAATACGCATGCAGATGCACTGGCGTCCCTCGTTGCCTCCTTGGCTCTTCCAGCTGGAGCGGCAAAGAATATATAGTCTACAGCCATAACTTGTACTGTCCGAAACTCGCCCTTGAAAATGATCAGATTCCAGCAGGAAACCTCAAGTCAAAGAAACTTTAGAGACTTCGGCAGGTCCAGAGCTCAGGGATTGGCAATTCCCGTATATCGACTACGCATTGTATGGCATTTTGCTTGATGACCCTAAAGAGGCGGCTGCCACTAAAAGGAAAGCCCCTAAATTCTACTACAATGCGATCATAAGAACGCTGTATCGTCGATTGCATGATGGAATCCTCCTCCGCTACTTGTCACATAAAGAGGCATAGGAAACACTCAAAGAGGCTCATGACGGTATGTATGGAGCTCACCAACCTGGTCCAACACTTGGAGATCGACTCTAAAGACTTAGATATTATTGGCAAAAAATGATCCCTGACGCCATTGCTTACGCTAAGCGATGTCACGCCCGTCAGATCCATGGTGACTTCATTTACCAGGCACCAGGACATCTTCGCCTTACTTCTTCGTGGCCATTCAAAATGTGAGGAATGGACGTGGTTGGTCCTATCAGCCCACCTTCATTCAAAAGACACCGGTTTATCTTAACCATAACTGATTACTCTCCAAATAAGCTGAAGTTATCCCCTTGAGGGAGGTAAAGACATCCGACGTGATCAAGTTCATTAAACATCACGTGGTCTACCGCTTTGGCGTGCCACGATGGATTGTTCACGATAATGGGCCTCAGTTCATCAGCCAAGCATTTCAGATATTCTGCAATAAGTTCAGAATTCAGAGTGTGTCTTCAACAACATACTATCCCGCCGCTAACGGCCTTGCAGAAGCTTTCAACAAGACTATTAGGAAACTTCTCAAGAAATTCGTCTCGAAAAGCCAACGCGACTGGGATAATAAGTTAGGTGAATACTTATGGGCTTATCGCACAACAGTGAGAACTCTGACGAAAGCTACACCATTCTATTTGGTATATAGGTGTTAAGCTGTACTTCCACTAGAAATTCAGATCTCATCTCTAGACGTTGCCTTGACAACGGAGATGACAAATAAGGAGAAACATCGATTGCGACTCAAGGAGCTGGAAGCTTTGGACGATAAACACCTGTAAGCTCAACAACAAATTGAGCTTTTTCAAGCTCGAATTTTCAGAGCCTTCAACAAGAAAATCAAGGAGCTGACTTTCAAAAAAGATGACCTTGTCTAGCTGTCAGAAGACCCATGGTGATGACACATAAGACAAAAGAGAAATTCCAGCCCAAATGAGAATGACTATTTGTAGTAGAGTCAGTCTACTCAAATGGAGCATACCGCCTCATAACCCCAGACGGCAATACTTTCATAGTGCCAATCAATGACAGATTCTTGAAGAAGTACTACCCTTAATAGGATTCTTCTCATGATCAGGTTAACATTACACCTCTGATCAAAACTTTCAGATTAAGATGTTTAGAAGAACGCCAAAGAAAAGCTTCTTTCTTCAATGGATCACATTATGGTCGATCATTGTCGAGCCGACCGAACATTGGTTACATCATAATGCATGATGCAAACATCAAAGAAAAGACACAAAGTGCGAAACTTCGATTTTAGCCTTGTTACTCTTCTCTAGTTTATCTATCAAAATCTGACGCCTCTGAAGGGTAAGGATAGAGGAAAATGTTAGCTTTTAAGTCCAACACAAGTCCTCGACAACTCATCATGCCGAGGGGAATAGCATGGCTAACCCAACTCAAATGGTAGTTGGTAAAGGCATACCAAATTCGTTGATAGCTGAGGGTTTGCTAAAAATCCTAAGGGACTTGGTCCCGTCTTCCCCTCTAAAATCTCTTACCAATTTCCTCCCACGAAATGGTAGTGCCACAAAAATACCTATGTCCATTTCCCCGACGAAATGAGCACATATTTGTCACGTTAACAATAAACCTCTGACAAGTCATTTTCCTTAATCCCCAATGCGGTTCGTGAGGTTCGTCAAGTTAATATTATATCTCTGACAATTTATTTTATTCTCCACCAAAGTCCTCTACCAGTTCCCTCCCACAGAGTGGTAGGTCCATAAACTCAATCACTGTTATGTTAACACTACACCTCTAACGGTGAAAAAGTTACAATACTTCCCAACGAGTATGAACTTTTACTTGTCACTCCCTTACATGGAGTCATAAGTCTTCAAAATTGTCAAGTTAACACTACACCTCTGACATTCCAAACTACACCTGTCAATTCTCCTCAATAGAATGACAAGTCCTCAAAATTGCCAGTGTTCTAAATATCTCCGATATAACCTCGATATTGCGCCGATATTGCGTTTACGACACCTAGCCGCAATGATTTGGAACATCCAAACCGATATAGCGATTTTCACCCAAAATCGCCGATAAATCGGCATGGACCCGATATATCGGCCGCAATTTCGGCGATTTTGGATCCGATATAGCGTTCACACTCAATTTTTAGGTTAGATATTTGGGTAATTCGAGCGATGTGGTAATATGACATTTGTGAAGATTTTATACTTGGATAGTGATTATGCATTTATAAGCTTAATGCAAGTTATCGAGTTAAGTTTATCTTAAACATATAAGTATGATGTTTTATGTACCTTTATATAATTTATGCATATATTGTCTTATTGAGATGCAATTTAAGACAAGAAGATATGTATATTTACAGTCTGATTTTGACATCCGATTTTTGAAAATATCCCCGATATGTCCCGATATATCCCCATCCCCGATAAATTTTTCTGGCTGATGTAGCCGCTGTGGCCGCCATTTAGAACACTGAAAATTGCTCATATCGCAAATCAACTCTTGTCATGTTAATATCACACCTCTGACAATTCCTGTTAAGTTTAATATCACACTTCTAACAATGATCAAGTTACTGCCAAGTTCAACATTAAACCTCTGACAGTCACTTTTCTTAGGATTTCATATCTAAACTGAGATGAGCGATTTAAGTTTAACATCACACCTCTAGCATCCAGTTCATTGTAAATTTCAACAATACACCTATGACAATGACTTTCCCTCGAACTTTCGCATCGGAGTCGAGATAACCAATGTTAAGTTCAAAATTACACCTCTAGCATTACCCTCACTGTTAAGTTCAACACTACACCTATGACAATGATATCTTCAGTTTCCCTAACGAAACTGAAATTTTTGTGGAGCTAAGTTAACAATACACCACTAGCTCACATCTCTGTTAAGTTTAATATCACACATCTGACAAGACTCAATCCAATTCGTTAAGTTAATATCACACCTCTGACGGTAAAAAAATACTTAGATCCCCGACGGGTTTATTCTTACTTGTTATTCTGGTCAATAGAATGGCAGGTCCACTTCAAATCACTGTTAGGTTGATATCACACATTTAATAGTGTTCTCGCTAATCCCCAGCTAAGTCTTACATTAATACTAAACCTCTGACGAAAACTCAATCACAATCCCCCGCGGAGTGAAAAATTGTCATTCTCATCCATAGAATGGCAAGTTCATAAAACCTATTCCACTCCTGTCAAGTTAATATTACACCTCTGACAATAACCTTTTTAAATTCTTTAAATGAAAATTTTCAACTTTGACTTGCTAAGTTAAAATATCACACTTCTAGTAAACCAAAGATAATCGCTTTCACTTGTCTGATTTTCAATTTAAAAAGAAAGTCAAGACAAGTAGGAAGGTAGGAAAAAGTGTCACTTTTATTGATATTTAAAATATGAAAGTGATACAAAGCACTCTCTTATCCAATAAGATTGAGTGTTACAACAACGGAGTATAAAGAAGTCCCTCTTGCTCAGCGAAAGGCTGCACTCATTCCTTAAAATGCTGAAGAAGCACAAAGTTTGTCTTCTTGACTGTGTCCGGGAACATCAGATCAACTTCCTCTCCTCTTGAGAACAATGGTATTTCTCGAGGTCAAAATGCAAGGGAGCATTCTGATTCCACCCTACCAACTAGTGCGAGGGTCTTCACAAGACCGTAATCCTTCGCTTAATGGGATGCTCCACTAGAAAATCATCTAATGAGCATGGGTTTTTCGTTATTGTCACTTCTTTGAATAAGATTGGTGAAGAGAGGATCCAAACCTTACTGGTAACGTCTTTTTCCCGTGACTTTCAAATGCGCCATGCTCATTGTGATCAGGAAGGATCCGAGACCTTACTGGTGCATCATGTCCAATATTGTCTTGATGTGTATCGAGAACTGCGCGAATCTTTCTCGCCCTTGGACAGAAGTTTTGACTCCTCAAGTGGTCGCCAATCGAACGAACTGGTCGTTTTATGTCTACCTCAATGGACGCAGCAAGGATACTGGAACCAACACCAACGATATGGTCACGACCTGCAAGAAGGAAAATCCAAGTGTTAAATTTCTGCAAATACAAAAACATGAATTCAGAAGCACAGACGTGAGTCTTAAGTCATGAACTCTAGACGCGAGTCTTATACGTGAATCTCGTGTCTAAAGCTTCAAGACACAGAGTTTACTACGCTTTGCAAAGATAAAATATGGATCCGAATGCATAGCCCAACATTAGATTTGCGTCTGAGGATTGAAACGCGGGGCATATATTAAAGGCGCAGACGCAGGCCTTAAAAATTTTCTCACTCCAGACGTAGGTATTATATGAGATACCCGCGTCTAAGGCTTCGAGACGCAGAGTTTGCTACACTCGCGTTTAAAGATCTCAAAAGGGCGTTCAAGGCCCTAAGACACAGAGTTCGCCACACTCCGTCTAACAATCTCAAAAGGAGCGTTTAAGACTTTTAATACGCAGAGTTCGCCACACTCGTGTCTAAGATTTTAAAAGAATGTATAAGGCTTTTAAGATACAGAGTTCGCCACATTCGCGTCTAGAGAATTCAAAAAAGCAGACACAAGTCTTAAATTTTCTAAGTCATGAACTTCAAATACAAGTCTCATATGTAAAACCCGTGTTTCAAGCCTCAAAACGCGGCGTTCACCATATACACGTCTGAAGAACTTGGGACTCAAAAATCTACAAGCTCGCGTTTCATTAAGATAATGCGAAAATTGGGTTTGCAGAGTATGGACGTAGGGATCTCAAGTTGACTGTCTAAACTTCAAGAAAGAAGTTTCAAAAGTTTCGGGAAGAGATCAAGAAACAGAGTATGGATGCTTGGATCTCAGAGCCACAAGGGAATAAAGTCTTATTATAGCGAAGGCTATTTCTTACCTGAAGAATAATTCTTTAGAGGAAGGACATCATCCGTCAAGACATGGCCATGAAAGCACCTGAGGGGATGCTTTTTTATTTTGAAATCACTTAACAGTGATAATCTTCGAAGAAAATTGTAAGAAAACATCATAGCTTTGAGTTCATTCAAAGAACTTTGAAAGCTCTTCAGGATGCATGCTTGAAGAAGAAGACAGTCTAAGAACCCTAAAGGTTCTTCAGAGCACCTGCCCATGAAGGAAAACAATCAAGATGAATGACTGTTAAAAGGCTTATGGCCTATTTATAGGCTCGCTAATGGCCATTAATTAACGACATAAAAATCAAAGCCGTTCTTAAAGACCAATTAATAGTCTTAATTCGTGACGCTAATATCAAATTCAGTCTGAGTGAGACACGTGATTTTTTTGCTCTGGGATCCTAACGACATTCGTCCCCAACCGTCAACGCCGGCTTTACCTCGAAAGATCCAGCGAGATCTTCACGTCTCTATACACTACATGCGACAGTTCAAGGGGTCGCGTTTTGAAGTCCGCGTCCTTTCGCAAACCAAAGGTTGCGTTTCCTCAAAAGAATGAGGCCGCGTCTTTAACAATCCAAGGCCGCGTCTTAAAATCCGCGTCCTTCCACGAACCAAAGTCTGCGTCACTTCAACAAAGTGAGAGGTGCGTCTCCACTTCGAAAATCGTCTCTTCAGTATTCTCTGGCTCACGTTTTGGTAAAACAAGAGAGCTGCCGCCTCTGTTCCCAGCGAGAGTTGCGTCTCTACTTTGAAGCAAGTTCGCGTTTGTAACGCTCTGAGCCGCGTTTCTACATCAAGTAAATGGTGTGTCTTCACTTTGAAGGAAACTCGCACCTTGGCAAAACAACAGAGCCACGTTTTTTCAACAAAGAGAAGTTCGCGTTCCCACCTCTGCGTCACTTCAACAAAGTGAGAGCTGCATCTTCACTTTGATGTTCTCGTCTCCCCAATAAATGAAAGTAGCGTTTCTACTTCAGACGAGGTCCGCGTCTCCAAGGCAACACGCATTCGCGTCTACAAGACCTGTGTTCAGTCCTACTTCAGCAATTAGTTCAAACAGTACACTGGCAAAAGTAATTGCTGATTTCCTCCGGTTCAATAGTACACCGACAACCAGCTCAGAATACCGATGAGGTCTAGACTGCGTATCTGGACACTCACGACGATTATCTTTGATGGCTTCAAAGAGTTTAACAGTATACTCACGAAGACCAAAATCCAGACAAGATCGAACTCAACGTATCTGAGAAGGTTGCCAGTTTAGTCTTGAGAGCTTGCTGCCAAAAGAAAAGTCCAAAGTGTTTCGAAACCGGTCCTAGCCAACCGCGGAGTTTCGAAAAACTTTAAAGAAGGGGTTCTGTAGACTGTCTAAAAATCACTGAAGACAATTCGTCAAATGTAGAGCCCATACTTCAGACACAAGGCTGATAAAAATCGTTGACGCATTGTCAAGACACGAGGCTCGAAACCCGCGTCTCAGCATCATTGCGAAGCCAAGACGCAAGGCTCGAAACTCGCGTCTCAGCATCATTGCAAAGCCAGACGCAAGGCTCGAAGCTCTCGTCTCAGCATCAATTCAAAGCCAAGACGCGGGGCTTGAAGCCCGCATCTCAGCAGAGCTCAACGTCCGCGTCTCAATATTACAGCAATGCCAAAACGCAGGGCTCGAGGCCCGCATCCAGCATCAGCTCATTGGCTAAACGCCGAGCTTAAGCCCGCGTTTCAACTACAAATGAGCCCTGCGTCTCAATTATAATTACCCTCATTACTGGGTCAAGTACTGCCCACATAATGAAGGGAGTTAACCCCCAGCATGGAGGAATTTTAGGGGACATTTTACCCCTGAAACCCTTATAAATAGCTCAGTTTGCTATTAAAGAGGGGCGAAAAAATTCTTCAGCTGAGGAAGATTTATAAAGAGTTCAACTCTTTTACCAACTTGCTGAGTTCAAGTTATTACCTAAGTCTCTTTGAAATTTCAATGGATAGGAGCTGTGCTACTCTATCTGTGATTCAAGGAGAAGAGTTTTAAAAGAGCTTGACGTTCACCCGGTCAACAAAAAATAAGAACCACTTTCTACCGCTACGCAAAGAATCCAACCTTAAACAAAGAGAAGATCTGAGTTTGAGCGTTTTCTCCCTCTTGTAACTGAATTTTGAGTTGTAATTTTTCATTGATTAAAGAAAAAATTTGCAACATACACTTTCAAAATCTCCCCCCGCACAGTGCCATGCTCCTGAAATCCTTTGGTTGTATCCTTAATTTGCCTTGACCTGAAAACATTTAGTCTGAGGGGGTGTGAGCTTACAGTTCAGTGAGTGATGTTAGTTTAAATTTTAAGTGAAGCATGATATTAATAGTGTATAGTATACATGATACAAAAAAATATGTAATCACTTGTCTAAAATTTAAGTGAACATAAATAACTCAACTAGATTATTCATTTATTTCAATATACTGTTTAAATTAATATAGATATGTGTATAAACGGTCAGTGCCAGTGTTTTCATTCAATTTAATATATTTGTATTATAATGACCACCTTACCATGCACTGTTAACACATCCAATATATGTGGTGTGCACGCTTATATTACACATACACATATGTCATAATTACGTAACCTATATCATTCATCACACAGTGATACACATATATCATTCAACACACGCGGTATACCATTCAAGCACTCTCCTTCCGACTCTGAATGTACATCGTTCTTAACTGTATACCATTTGAGCACTTCCCTTCTGACCCCGAGTGTAATATACCATTTGAGCACCTCTTCCAACCGGACCGACCCCGATGGCTACAAATAAATTTTAATTCACTGTCATATACTCCCCCATATCACAACTAATACATACATGACACATGTGCGCACTTGCCACCAAACATATCAATCAATGAGCACTTAATAACTAATTATCAACTAATTTTTGGTGATGGGGACATTACACGAGTGCTAGCCATCTTTTTATACTTTAATCTATTTGAGTGTAGTTGTTTGCCTTGTTGTATATTTTTTTAGTAACACATCAGTTATATCCGGGAACCAAACTTTTGTAAAGCCTATAAATAGGCATTAGACTTTATTTTATTCAGTAGACAATGATTAAATATTTTTTCAGTTAAATTTCTTGAGCCATTTTGAGTTCTTAAGATTGGAATGTGAAACCTGTTGGGTAAGGGTTGTGAACCCCGCATAAGGGGTGGGAAGCCCAAAACCTGTCCTGTTTCTTTATCTTAAACCCTAATTTTTATTTTATTTCTTCTTTCAAAACCCTAATTCTCTAATTTTAGTTGAAGGTAATTGCGATCCTATCTCGTATTACATCAATTTGGTATTAGAGCTTTGCTCCCAATCCCTTTTGAATTTCTTCCTTTCTCCAAATCCTAGATCTAAATCCTTAGATCTACTTTGAAAAAGAATCCAAAAAAATTCACTGTTACTGTTCACGTGAACACTAATCGCCGGTTACTGTTCCGTAAACAATAATCTATCCCGATTACTGTTCACGTGAATAGTAACTACTTGGTTACTGTTCATCTCCCCCTAAACCCCAAAACTTATCTGTTCAGAACTTGTTTCAAGCCCAAATCAGGCCGTTTTTTTACGCAGCGGATTCGTGGAGAGCAAATACATCTACAATCTTCACATCCAGGTTCGAGCTTCAATCTTCAACCAGATTCAGCTCATTAGATAGTGCACAATAATCCAGATCTTGTTTTTTGTTCGATTCGTGCTGGATTTGCCCTATTCTTGAGGCAGCCATCTTTCACTTTCTATTACCGCTGTCCAGAAATCTTATGGGTGATTTCAGCTCTTCGGTGGGAGTATTTATCTGAGGAATCTTAGAGGTTTTTGCGTTTGGGCGTGAATGACTCGCCCCTTGGGTGAAAACCTAACCTAAACTGAATTATTAACTGTTAAATTACTTGCAATTATATTTAAATTGCGATAATTTGTTGGTTAACATATTATTTGCTTTTATTTAGTGGTTGCATTAGTGTATATTACTTTTCATCATTTTAGGAGTGTATTTTCTTTACATTTAGAACTTGAATTCTAGGATATCTTTATTTAATGCATGCATTTAGTTTGCTTGAGTATAGGATTCTCCACTGTATCTGCTTGTTTCGTTGATTTTTTCATTTGAGCCATCATGACTAGTCAACATTATAGGGACCACCTTTTTTACCAGATACACAATCTCCGTCAGGGTCCTATATCCGTTCAAGATTACGTAGCCATATTTAAGGACTTAACCTATCGTTGTGACATGAGAGAGCACCATTCTGAGACTATAACTAGGTATGTTTGGGGTTTAAGGCCTAAAATAAGGCGTGTTATGATTACTGACCCTTATGATTTAGATACTGTTGAAGAGGCCTTTGATGTTGCATTAAAGTTAGATTTGATTTTCAAAATATTAGTCAATACCAAGACCCGATGTTCAAGTGTGAGGTGTATGGACATTATAATTATCAGTGTCCCCTCAGAGAGTCAACATGTTAAAACTGTTCCTACTGATGTTGACGAATCGAAGGTTGTTGAGGACGTCCACGTTCCTTCTAAGAACGCTAGTATAATTGAAGACTTAGCAATTGGATCTGACACACCGATAATTAATGAAATTCACATGTCCTCTGATAGTGCCAGTGATGATGTGGATGAGATAATTGAGTCTAAGATGCCGACAATGCCTTGTAAGCCGTTCGAGTCCCCTTGTGTTGAAGATAATTTTATGGTTATTCCTATTAATTCATTTTTTGTGAGTCATCAGAATTTCTTGCCAAGATCCAGCAGATAATTTCTAGTGCTTCTTTTTCTGGTTATTTGGAGCTTGTGTCTGAATCTAATGTACCTCCATCGTTGGATGTGTGTCCTCCTAGGCATCCCATATATCTCATCCCCCATCATTAGAAGTTATGCCTAGAGTGCCTGCTGCATTGATTTGCATGTTGTATATATTGATGATATCACTAGGCCGATAGCAAATTGCATTGACACCTACAAATTTACTGCACCCATATAGTATTTTACAGAAATTTGTAGTTGATACTAAGGTGATGGTTCTGAGTCACCCTGAGGCTATTAGGAAGTTGCACGTTTACAAATTTCGATAAGAGTCTGAAGAGAAGTGCTTCCATTGCTTACGATGGTATCAACTCCGTCTTCAGTAGGATAATGTGCCTCGCTTTACTCTCCATGCGTTGATCAAGCTGCCAGCTTTCACAGTCGATCTGTCACGGAGACCAGTTCCCTTCCACCATCATGGTCTCGATGTGATGTATCAGTGTTGTGGTCACGACCACCACCTTTGCCTGATTGAGTGCTTCATGAGGGGAATTCTCACTTGACAGGGTCGAGTTTCTCCCACCCGGGGGAAACAATGGAGACATCACACCAGTGCTAGTTATCTTTTTATGCCTTAGTCTATTTGAGTGTAGTTATTTCTTTTATTGTGTATTTGTTTTAGTACCACATCAGTTATATCCAGAAACTGGACTTTTGTAAAGCCTATAAATAGGCATCAAGGTTCTTTTATTCAGTAAACAATGATTAAATAAAATTTTTTCAGTTAAATTTCTTGAGCCCTTTTGAGTTCTTGAGATTAGGGTGTGAAGCCTGTGGGGTCGGGCGCGAAGCCCGCATAAGGGGTGCGAAGCCCAAAACCTATCATGATTCTTTATCTTAAACCCTAATTTTTATTTTGTTTCTTCTTTCAAAACCCTAATTTCCTAATTTTAGTTGAAGGTGATTGCGATCCTATCTTGTATCTCATCATCTGGTTATACGATATACTATAAGTGTGTGTGTATAGATATAGACTTGCGTCATTCTGGAAGGATTTGAGGCCGAATCCTTACCACTCAAGTACAACCCTACAACATCCGAATTCAAGATTCATTCCTTTGAACTTGATCTATATTATTTCAAGTAACTAAAAATCAAAAATTAAATATTTTGAATACTTTTGCCCATCCATCAAGTAGGCGCAAAAATGGATGACCGAAAATAGCATATTGCTTAGACTTGTCTTTAAACCTACAAATTCTCGATCCGATCATTTCATCATGATCTAAACAATTAAAAACATTTGCACAAATTTTCATTAGATTTCAAATATTCTACACCATTAAACTAACAAACTCACTATTTCACCCGTCCATTTTGCATACTCGATAGATGGGCAAAAAGTATTCAAAATACATAATTTTTGAGTTTTAGTTACTTAAAATAATGTAAATCAACTTCAATAGAGTGGATCTTGCATTCAGATGTCGTAGGGTTGTATTTGAGTGAGAAGGATTCGACCTCGAATCCTGCCGGAATGACACTAATCTCTCCTTATACATACACATACAATACTATACACACATCCACATCCGTAGCAATCAAGTAACAATTCAGGTGTTTGTTATTCATTTTCTCAATTATCGAGTAAATTCTCCAGATTTCTTATAGTATCAGTTATTCACATACTAAAAACAATCAGTAGTTAGGGTTATGTAAACAATTATTCATACGCGATCACTTTTCCTTGCCGATAATTAAAGTTATATTCATTTAAAATCCAAGTATTCAATTTTTTTAAAGTTCGTGTCATACCTTGTTGTCACAAGTCACAAATTAGTCATACTTGTGCATTCATACATTCACAATTAAATTTATCAACTAATTATTATGAAAATCTTGGTTCGATAACTTGCACCCACCCTTGGTCGGAGGGATTCTTGAATGCCCGATCCAAGTAAGAACACCCCAGATGTGTAGTTCTTGTCTCCACGAACGCAAGAGCTCGAAATCACCCGACTCCGACTCCAGATGGCCGAGATATCGATCGGAAACCAAAATTAATATTAACGGGGTCAAATTGTAAATAATAAGGATTTGTTTGTAATTTTTCAGGCTGCAGATGTAAATAATTTTCTCATCAAGGGTTAAACTGAAATTTTACCTTAAGTTACCGGGTTCACGGGATGGGGTTGGGTTCAAGTTTGAAATCCAAACCCAATCTCTAATAAAATCCAACATGGGTTCTCTTCACTTTATCATCAACAACAGCATGTTGCTGCTGCTTGTATGCGTGGCCGCCGCCTGGCCTCGGCCGCTGGCGCCGCCTGGGGCCTCCGTCGTCCTGCGCTGTCACCTTCCGACGCCGCCTCCTTTTGGCACCGCCTTGGGTCGTCGATCAAGCCTGCACACGAAGAGAGAGAGAGAGAGAGGAGAGAGTGAAAAAGAGCGAGAAGGAGAAGGGCAGGGGCTTTGCCACCCCTGCCTCACGAATGCTGGCCTCCAACGCCGCATGCTGCTGGTCACTGAGGGGAGAGGGAGAAGAGATGAGTAAGAGAGATGAATTCCATTCAAATGGGATTTTTCACATATTTTTCTTATTTATATATATTTGTAATTCTTTCTCATGTTGCCACCTCGTTAATCAAATTCCAAGATTCAGTCCCAACCACCCACCTCTCATCTCCACGCATACCTACTTCTCCCACTAACTCATCATATTATTTATTTATCATATTTAGTGTTAAATAGAAATGGGAAGAAAAATGAGTGTAGGCTTAGGCTCACTCCACTATTCCATTATTTGTGACTATAGGCTTGGGTTTTGAAATAAAAGAAAAAAAATATGAGAAGAGGGATTTGGGCTTGACCATCACACTTCTCATTAAGTATAACTTAAGTAAATGGGTTTGAACAAATTAGTGGGATATAATTCATGTATACAAATATTTGTATATATATCATATACATGTATACAAACTTGTATTTGAACACCCAAATTCTTAAATTTCATCAATAATATTTCCAAATATCACCTTATTCATAGAAATTTATTAAGTCCAATTGTGAAACCCTAGTAGTATTTATTCCCCCTTTATAAAGAAAACCCTAGAAAAATTACCTCTCCTCTCTCTTAATCTCTGTCACAAAATCCTTACAAAAATCCAAACAAACAAAAAAAAAACCGAAAGTCCTATGTTCATCTCTTTTCTCTCTCTCATCATCAACCCAACTCCCTCCCTCTCACGTCATTTACCGACAGCAACCTCGCCCCTCGCCCTTGACGCCCCGACAACCGACCACCTTCCTGCGCTGAGCCTTGCCCAACCTAACTGCCACAAAGGTGCCCAGGCTGAGCCCTTTTCACGCGCTCGTGTGATCAGCCCGAGTGCCTCAACTTCGTGCCTCCACCACGCGCGACAGCTGCCAGTCCTTGCCTTCATACTCCGCCCAAGCACCGCCGCCTGACCACCACCGTCACCGCCCTCCTCCCTGTCGACCGCTGCCGCAGTGCAAGTCACCGCCATGCACATCAACTCTAGAGTTTTGTTGGAGTTTGATTCCAATTTGGATTCTGAACCAGACCCGATCCGCCAACAACTTAAACCCGTGTTGCTACAGCGCACCCGACCCGCTTTGCTACCGGACCCGTATCCAACAGCTATAGTTCTAGACCCGTTAAGCTGAAGACAGACCAGTTTAATGTGCAAGTTTCATTTTCGGACCATATCTCAACCGTTCGATCCAATTCGCACGATTCTCCAAGCATTGGAACAGTGACAACATAAGCTACACATCTACAACATCACAGGACACTGAGATCGAGCACGATTCTCAGTATGTACAATCTCAATCTTTTTTTTTTATTTATAGTCAGATATTACGTTATCTCAGATATTATCTACATTGAGTGTTGTCATCTAAAACATGAGTTGTGTGATTTTGCTGCATGATTACTTCATAGCTTCTTTATTGTCTGTAGAACTTTACCTGCATAACAAAGTAGCGTCAATTAGTTTTTTGATTTGCAATAGACCACATATATATGGATATTTAATCATCTATAAATCAATAATGCTAGTTGTCTACTTCTCCTACCAATGATCTTTTCATGTTGGCAAAACATTAAATTGAGTTATATTATTATTGATTTTCGCACACATATACATTTCACATCAATTTGGTTTCAAAACATAATTTGGTAGGAATTCCATCTTAGGTACTTTTATTTGCTTCTTTGCATTTAGAATCTAGAACTTTGTTCAAAATCAAATAAAAATTATAAAATTCAAAAGACAAGAAGTAATAGTTTAACATTTAGTTTATAGTTGTATCTTCACTTACCTTTAGGAGAATCTAGTCAATCCCCATCATGGATCTGCTCGAAGAGTCTCGACTTGTCATAAAACTTGACATCATACAGGCCCAACTTACTAACATCACCCAAACTCTGCACCAAAGTCAATAGAGATTGACAAAGTCAGAGACACACCTTGAAAACCACAACGCATGTGAAGGAAAACATGGTCTGTTGACACCATACCAGGTAACCTATACTTGACAATCACCCAATTGGATATACCAACTTTTGATGGTCGTATGAATTATTCTGGTCGTTTGGTCTTCAAAATTTTCTAGACTGGTTAGAAAGCATGGACATATTCTTCATCCGGTACTTATTTTCTGAACCTGAGAAGTCAGGTTCGCTATATGAAACTGACTGGACAAGCTAGCCATTACTGGACACGCGTGAAAATTTCGAGGAAAGCCCAAATTCAGCGACAATAGAGACTTGGTTTGCTATGAAGGACAAACTCATGGATAAATACGTGCCACTATATTACTACAATCATCTTCTTGACAATGACGTCGAATTACTCAAGGCAACAAATCCACCAAGGAATATGTTACTGAATTCAACGCTATAATATCACATGCATAGAGAATGACGTCCAAGTCTTTTCCCAATTTAGAGCTGGAGTTAGAGTAGATCTGAAAATGAGTTATGAAATCGTGGAATCACTAAACTAAAAAGGCTTGTGCCTTGATCCAAGACTTAGATGCTACAAAGTCTAGTTACACCTATAGGAGTCAAACTCAAGTACCCAAATCGTCTTGGCTGTCAACACCTAAAACTGGTATCAATGGTAAGAGGGTTGAAAATGACACTAAAAACAAGAGCACTCAAAGAGACCTTTTCAAATTAGTCTCACAATTAAGTACTACAAGTGTCAATGTTATGTTGTTAACTGTCCAAGCCCAGTCAAAGTCGCTATCGATAAGAAATTATCTGTAACAAATTCAGAGTTTAACTCTGAAGAAGTCATTTCCTAGGCGAAAGAACCAGCAGACTATGACTCTGGCCAAGAGATCAAGAGTGATGACATTAAGAAGTCTAATACCCGATTGCTCTCAAGGACACCCCAGTGATTACAAAGTTTACTAATGTCTTTCCTAACAGTACTTCGATTTCTCCCGAAATCACTCTTGTGATTACGAAGTTTACTAATGTCTTCCCTAAAGACAGTGCTCCACTTTCTCCCGAAGTCACCCCCACTTTTGATATTGCACACAACTGCATTAGGCTGTCGTCAGTACTGCCTTTTCGCAATTAGGAGAAAAGAATGATGGGAAAGAAACTGCGATCATTCACATGCTCACTAAAATATGAGACAATTTTAAAGTGAATATGAACCGTGGAAGCTGCATCAATGCAGTATTCTCCGAACTGATCGAGAAGGATAAATTAAAGACATTACCTTATTCCACCCGTTTAAGGTACCATGGGCCAAACCCACAGCCTTAGGAGTAAAGCAACCGTGTCCTGTCCCGGTCGATTTTCATCTCTACTTTTGGAGACCTTATGGCACATGTTAGGCACAAGTCAAAGTTCTCCACTGCTTTTCAATTTCAAATCGATGGTTAAATCGAAGTCATTAATAGGAGTCTAGGTAAGAGTCTTCATGATATAGTTTATAGTATTAAGCTTAAACATCTCATTTATCTTATCCCTATGGTCGATCACTATAAAGTCTGCATCATTACAAAAATCTTTGAGCCTGCAACATCATTTGCATTATCATTTGCATCACTCCACGTGCACAAATTGCACAAGAAGATTGATGATAAAATTGCTCAAAATAACGCCAAATACAAGTTAGGAATTGATGTTAAGCAAACGATTTAAAACTTTTAATATTGGTGATGATTTACATACTTGTATTATTGGTCCGTTCCAAATATTAAAGAAACTAGACAATAATGCTTATGTTATAGATTTGTCTGAGTCTTTTGGTGTCCGTTCTAATTTTAATATTGAAGGTATAGTGAATTATAAATGTCCTGATTTTAACCCTAGCAATCTACTAGTTGATGAGCCATTCTATGAGCCTATTTCTGAGAGACTCTCCCTTCCATCACTTTCAAATATTTATCAATACAACACCTCAAGTTGATAATATCTTAGATGATGAAATTATCACCACTAAACATGGTGAGACTCGTTGATATTTGGTTCGGTGGAAAGGAAAACTATCTATTGATGATACGCGATTAGATTGAAGTGAATTTCAACAGATCGACACTGACATATTAGAGCAGTATGAAAGTACTTTAACTTTTAACTCGACGGAGCCGAGTTCTTTCCAACTTTGATATAATTTTGAAAATATAAAGGTAATAAATTTATCTAGGAATTTATATTAGAATAGGAGTGATAGTTATTATTGTCATTGATCAATTCCCACTCATTTACATTCCGTTTATGGAAGCTCTTTCACACTTTTTGCCTATCAATTTACTTTTTATTCCTCGTGTCCCCCATCTTCAGGCCCATTCCCATCCATTTAATTTAGTGACTAGTCATTGGAAGTCATTTTTTTCCTCTAATCATGTGAACTTGAGCAAGTGCTATTGTAGCACAATAGTATAATATCTTTAGGGCAAGAGGTTTGAGGTTCAAATCCCGCTTGCAGCATGATGCATCCTATACTCCCTAAAAAAGAAAAATCACGTGAACTTGAAAAACAATTCGAAGAACTTTAAATGTTGACCAATTATTGGACTCCAAGTAAATTAGATTTGCAAAGTTTAGTTTAAAGATTATTACTCGACTCTTGATGATTCCTTTTAGTGAAATATCTATATTGGAATATGAGAAATACTCGTTTTATCTCTTTAATGAAAAATGGGGAGTAACTACTTTAGTTTTATCTCTCTCTCGGCTGGAAAAAGAAATAGATGCCCCCTAAATTGAGTATAGTGCACATGTCTTAGTGAAAACTATAAATGATGAATCTTTTGTGCTCGTATTGTATGAAATTTATTTAAAGGTTGAAGTTTTAAGGATCATGATGTTAAATTTTATAGATCCACCTTCCATGTGTAAATCTTCTCTTCAATATGTGTAACCGTATTTGTCATAATTATTTTGTTTATTCAGAGGTAACTCTTCCTTAGCCCCCTTCCCAACCCCCAAAAAAAAGAAAAGAAACCCAACCCAAACATAAAACAAAAACAAAACAAACAAAACGAAAACAGAAACAAAAACAAAACAAAATGTAGCCTCATCTTGGGCCATATGGTACTTCTGCCAGTTACTATTGTGTGGGAGTGTTGGTAAAAAATAATAATAAGATAAGTGTAAAAAGGATCATGTGAGGTACTTATCTCTGAGGGTTGTAGCAATTGTTTGACTGATTTTGTAATTTAGTCTATGCATGTTGTTTTCTTCTTTGACATGGTGGGAGCGGTATGGGCAGTTATTGTATTATCGAACAGCGTTAAGAACCCTAGAATGCTAAGGAAAAATTAGAAAACTATCTCGTAATCAAGATAAAGAATCCACAATAACTCAAGCCATAAAATAATTTATCAAAAGGTTGTCAAATATGGCTCAAAATCTTTCAGGCCTCTCTGAACCCCTTTCAAACAAACTCGAGTTCTGATAAACCCAGGTCTCTGAGTAGTATAACTATTAGATTCTTTGTAGAGATGTTGTTTCCAACGATATGCCATAATAGTAATTCTGACTTATGGATTGACAACTACGGCTCTTGAGTTGATCCAAATCTCAACACCTTTCCGTGAGCATTTAGACTTGTTTCGATCCAAGGTCCATGAACTCCTCTAAAACCTGTGCCACATTAGTCTTCCCACTTGGAAAATAACTTAACCTTGAGTTGCATCTGGATGTGAACATCTAGCTCAAACCTTGACAAATCAGCAACATCAGGGGGGAAGAGATATACAACTCCTTTGGAAAGTCAATGACACAGGTATTGTCATTAATCTTCTGAACAATTCTAGAAGGCTCAATTTCTTCACTTCAACTTGCTTCAGTGCGTGCTGAAATGTTTTTTCTGCAGATACACCATTACTAGATCCTCTTCAGTAGAAAATTTCAAATGGCAATGTTGATGAGTGCAGCCTTATACATCACATTGGATTCTTACAATTTATGTTTAACCTCGGCTTGGACTGTCTTCTAATCAGCCAAATGTTCTGGAATATTATTATAGCCTAGATGCTTTCTAGATCAAAAGTGTACTTTGGAGGTTGTTGGTACACAATTTCAAATGGAGTCTTACCTGCACATTGATTCACCTTATTGTTAAATGCAATTTTTTTATTTTTATTTTTATTTTTTGTAATATAGGTCGTAGCCTGGTGCAAGTGGAGTTTGAATCCCAGACCTCTTGCCCACTGCAAAGACATTTTACCACTATGATATAGTGACACTTCTTGTTGAATGCAAATTTAGTTGGAGAAAGAAACTGAGCCAAATATTTAGACTTGGCACGATTTGATTGTATTCCCTATTGTTTGATTCACTATCCCTATTTGGCCATCTGCCTAAGAGTGAAAAGATTTATACTGCAACTCCTAACTGAACAACCTCCATAAAGTTCTCCGAAAGTAGCTCAAGAACTTAATGTCATGGTCAGAAGTGATGGTGTTTGACCCTCTATTCAGACAAACTCTCTCTCGTAAGAAAAGATCAGTGTTCTAAAAAAAGGTTTAAGCGGCCGATTAATCGTCCGCTTAAATGTTTTCGGCCTGAAACCGAGCAGAACTTGAAGAAAGCTGTCCGATTACTCGGCCAGGCGATTAATTCGCTTAAGCGATGATTAAGCGTCTAATCGGTGATTAATTAGTGTCCGTTTAAACGTTATTCAATCGTTTTCTAAATGGATTCGAATTTCAAACCCATTAAACTAACTGAACTCAAACCCGATCCAATAATTGAGGATATAAATTGTCACGTGTTAGAGAATTAGGACTCGCGAGCCCTAAATTTATCCGCATTCTCAATCCTCTTGTGGCGACGAAGCTCCTGAATCTCACGAAGAACCTCTCGATGCTCATGACAATGAGATAACGAAACTCCCGAAGTCCTGATTTTATCTGAAGTTCCCGAAGCTCACAGCGTTGACGATTCTCCTAGGGATTAAAGCTCCCGAAGCTCGACAACGAAGAAGTTCACAAAGCGCTGATCCTCCTGTGGCGAACTCCCCCTTCTACGACGACCTCCCCTTACAGTTGATCCTTCCACTGCGACCTCCCTCTTTGTCGACAAAGACCTCCCCCTGCGATTAGCTCTCTAGTCAGCAGAAAGCGTTGACGGCGACCTCATGCGTCGACGATGACCTCTCTTTGGTCAGCTCTCTCCCCCTCGCGTGCACGTATTTTGCTCAGGTTTTTACCAATGGTCTTTATTTCTTTTAATAGGTTGATGAGTGCCTCAAGAGTGAGAAGGATAGAGTTACACATTACTTGCAGTTGTATCTAGCAGTGAATCAAAGTTGTTGGAAGTATGTTTTTTTTGAAAGAAATACATATATTTGTTCATCTAAAAAGTATTTTTTAACTATAGTTGTTGGAGGTGGAGGTACATTGATGTACTTTAAACTGATTGTCATTATTACTTTTAAATGCTTCTTAGTACTAGCAATTTAATTTTTCAAGTTATGTTTACTATATCTTTTATGCTTTTTTGGAGTTTATAGAACTCATATTTCCATGTTTTTAGTATTATAATATTATTATATATTATAATAATAATAAAACGTGTAATCCATTTAATCACCGTTTAAACCGTTTAAGCATTATGCGCTCTCGGACTGCTCGCGTACTGAAACCGCTTTTAGAACATTGGAAAAGATTTGAGTGTAGCATTGTTCATCTTGCTACGAGGAATTAAATGTGTCAACTTTGAAAAAAATCCCATCAATGTCCATAAATACAAAATTTGTACTTCCACGAGTCTGCGAAGATGCAACACAAAATCTACGGATATATCCTTAGGGACCATCAAGTAGAGGCTAGGATGCACAGACATGCCATTTAAGCCCACGCTCCCATGTCGGATACAAATCCAACACGAATTCGCCGGGGACACGCGTGGATTCGTGTCGGATTTGTCCATGCTCGTGCTCGACTCGTGGCGGGGGCATCTCTGGTGTGGCGAGGAAGCGACTTGGACACGACAACTACTCGCGATGATGCGACAATGAAGAAGTCTTTAATTTTTGCTTATTTCAATATTGGATGGGTTTTGTTGTTGTTGTCCTAGATCGATGGAGAGGGAGGAGAAGAAGGATTGTTATTAGGCTTGGGTCAAAGTTGATTTTGAACCACACCTAAACTTAAGTTTTTTAGTTATTCTGGTTCGTGTTCGGGTTTAATTCTAAACCAAACTTAAGTTGTTAAACCTGAACCCGAGACTTAAGTTATGAATTGAATTTGAATTGGTCGGGTCTAAATATAATTTGAACCCGAAACCCACAACCCAAAACTTAGATAAAAGAGGGTTTTATCTCTTTCCTTTCCCCGTCGCTTTTTCTTCTCTGTGTCCCTTCCTCTTCTTCTGTCTCTTTGTTGTATGCGAGGACACATTGGCCGACTACGAGGTGGGTCGCCGTTGTCGCGACGTCAGCGGAGCGTGACGACGATGAAGCTGCAACAACAACAGCAGGTTAATCTGTTTTTATTTTAAGTTTTTGTTGTCATTTTAGCAAATATTCAAAGAATCAAATATTGTGGTTTATTTATATGCGTGTTTTCACTATTTTTAAATTGTTTTAGCTATATTGGTGACTATATTATTTATTAATTATATTAAATATATTAAAAAAATTATTGTGTCCCTTGTCGTGTTTTGTCCCAATTTTCAAGATTATCGTGTTGCCGTGTCCGTATCGTGTCATGTCGTCGTGTCCGTGTTCGTGTCCGTATCCGTGCAACCTAGAGTAGAGGCAAGGGTATGCGAAGACTAATGTTCTATGCATGGCCTATATGTGTTTGACAGACAATGCACTTCTCAATGAACTTCCTAACATCTCGCTGAGGATGTGGCTGGTGGTGATGTCCTTGACGAGAGCAATAATCTTATCCCTCCCTAAATGTCCTCTAAGGCCAAAACCCATGCAATTCCTAAATCAACCTTCTCTCTCAAATAGCCTCTCAGAATACACAACCTCCTACGACAAAACAGATGGTCATCATGGATCATCATAGGCATTGTAAACTTCTTTGCCAGACATCTGTGCAAGCATCTTTAAAATCCTCATCATCTGCATATAGATTTTTCAGGTACTCAAACTCCATAACCTCTGAACTACTTTTTATTATTTGATGATGATGGTACACTGATTAACCGGTACTACTTTCAAAAAAGATTGAATGTAAACATGAGAAATCTATCCCCTGCATAATAGATATTGAGTTCCAAGAATCTCCAGTTATACTTTTGTACTGACTTGTATAACTCTATTTTCAAACATCATTGATATATATAATATATATTGGGGGAGCGGATATTTCCACCCCAAAGAATGATGAAGGCACTCCAGGATTAAGGCACCCCATTTTGTGATAAAGGCACCCACTCAAAATCAAAAAATGATCAAAAATCTCTTCTCCTCTTCCTCCTCCCCCTCGCCGCGACCACCTCCACCCCCTCGCCAGCGACCACCTCCTCCCCCCGGCCTACCTCTCGCCGGCGAACCCCCTCCCTTCCCGGTGACCACCTCCTCCGCCTCTCCTCCCCCCTTTCTTTTTCTTCCTCCTCCCCGGCCTCCTCCTTTCCCTCCCCCTCCCCTCCTCTGCCTCCCTCGCTCCTCCCCTCCGCCCGTCCTCCCCCAACCCCCTCCCACTGTTGGCCTCCGTCCCCCTCCCGATCTCCCCCCAACGATCTCCCCCAGCTGTTCGGCCGAATTCGGCCGAAACAGACTCAGGTCAGCCAGAATTCAGCCGAACAGCTCTGGGGGGGGGAGATCGTTTTTTTTTTTGGGGGAGGCCGATGGGGGAGGGGTGGGGGGAGGCTGGGGAGGGGAGGAAGGAGGAGGAAGAAGAAGAAAGGGACATTTTGAATTTTTCACCAAGGGTAAAATTGTAAAAAAAATAATGACACACTTGTAATAATTTTTTGGGTGCCTTCATCATTCTTTGGGGTGGAAATATCCGCTCCCGTATATTGGCATGTACCGTTGTTGCTACATTTAATACCAATACCTTCACTTCTTGTCACTATTTGCTGTTTACATGGAGCACATTTTAAATTATATTGTAACGGTAAATGGCAAGGTAAAATATGGATCAGCACCTAAATACTCTTTGGCTGCATACGGTTTGGTTATGTTGCCTGAAAATTAAAGGTAGTAGGTTTACATTTGAATGGTCCTTGTAGTAATTGAGTAGACTCTTGGTAGCAACAGTCATATCAGAACCAAAATGACCCACTTAAGTTGATTTTGCTTAAGTTAGTTTCTTCTTTGATCCAATTCAAATGTTTCAATTTGTCCTAGTTTTCCGTATTGCCTTGCTTGCTCAGCCAAACTTCGATAGAAAGTACTACATAGAAAGTTTGGTTCTTAATCATGCTTTTTTTTAAAACTATACAAGGTCCCTCTTTATGATGCAGAGTAGACTTTTGCAACAAAAGTATGTTTAGGTTCTGGCCAGTAAGTTGAGCACACCCTTGTTTTTAGCACCTTAATGGTATTAAAGAATTGTTCATATCTTCATTTTCCCTTTATTTTATGCTGTGGTTTTGTGATTAAGTAAGTAAGATTTCCTAGAGTATCTTATAAATAATTTGGATGATTTAGATGACTTGTATGAAATCTTCTAATCTCTCAACAAAATTGTGGTGTTAAAAGTCTACTTATTTCTAGGTAATTGCTGAGAGCTTGTCCGAAGATGAAATTGCAGGCCTAAAAGAAATGTTCAAGATGATAGACACAGATAATAGCGGCCAGATAACATTTGAAGAACTCAAGGCTGGCTTGGAGAGAGTTGGTGCTAACCTAATGGAGTCAGAAATTACAGCTCTAATGGAAGCGGTAAGTCTAACATGGAATGTTTTTGAGTAATCTATATCTGGGTTTGTTTTTCCTGTTACTTAACTGTGACCTGTGAGATAAAATGAAGATGAAAAGAACCATGTGTAATTTTGTGAAGGTCAGCAATGTGAATAATTTTTGTTTTGATGATGTCAATTTTTTCTCAATGTAGCTTACATGACCATGTGCGTCAGAGAAAAGAGAGAAGAAAAGGCTATGGGCCAAGATGTGAAAATGAGTTTTACAGTTTATTAGGAAACCAATTTTTTTTAATGGGCCATTTTTCATAACTCTTTGGCCCTTTACCAGTTATGGTTACCATTGGTTCGTGATCCATTCGTTGTCCTCTTCATGGCTACCCCCCACCCCCAGCAATAAGGAACTCTACTGTTTAAAGACCGGATGCTCACATGTTTAATGTTAAACGCAAGTAAATTTTTAACTGGAACTAGTAAGCTAATTACTGGCTGCTGAGATTCCTAAATATATCTGCGATGTTAGTTTTCACTGACCAATCTTCTCATGCTTCTTTCCTGGACTGTGCAAGGGTAATTCTTTTCTTTTTCCGAATTTAATGTTCATTGATTTTAATGCATACTGTTGATCCTATGGAATCATTTCTGGTTACTACCTTAAGAGAGTGTGACCAGGCTTTTTTATGATGTCTGATCAGCTATCTTGTTTTTTATATTCTCCCATGTTTTCAGATGCCATATGTTATTATCTCGCGCGTTTTTGTGAAACTTAACGTGATATGCATTTCATCATGACCATAACCAATAAACAATCAATCATTTCCCAAGTCTGATTTATAGATCATTTGTCAATTATTCATACTAGAAGTGTTCCCCCGCTTCTAGCGGGGGGCACAAACATTAAATATATAATTATATAATATTAATTAGTAAGTATATAGTATAATAATAATGTTTAACATAATATTTAATTATAATATTAATTCATATTCTTAATATATATTAGTATAAATATTATATTGCAGTAATATAATTATAATTGATATATAACAATATTATAACAATAACTTAATATAATTATTATACAAGTTATAATGTATTATTGATGATTTCCTAATATTATCTATATATTATTTATTAATATTAGTTAATTATCATTATCAATGCATATAACATGTATCTTAAATTATATAAATAAATAAATATAATATTATATTATTATAACATAGTAAAAATGAATAAATATGTTTTCTCAAACTATTTAATATTATAATAATTTTAAATACAATAACATGTAATATATATTAATAGTAATATTTTAGTATATTATAATAATATTATATTTAATATATTACTTATGCTCATATTACTTAATATTATAATAATTATAAATATAATAATATGTAGTACTTTTAAATATATAATACGTACATAATATATTAGTATGAGCCACAAACACTGAAATAATATAGAAAATTGATAATATTTTTATACATGTTTAATATTAAAGTTACTATAATTGTTATATAATTTATAATATATTATTGATGATATCCTAATATTAGTTATATATTATTTATGAATATTAGTTAATTAACATTATGAAAATAATTTTATAATATTATTAAATTATAAAGTTATATTATGATATAATTAAATATTTATAGTAATAGTTTTAATTATAGTACTAAATAACATAATATTATATTATATTATTATAATATTTCAATATATAAGTATATATTACTATGATAATTATATAATTATAATGTACATACAATAATATTTAATGTATATAATTAATAATATAATATATATTATAAATAATATAACATGATATATTAAATATATATATGTAATATTAACTATATATTATTTGATAATAAATAATAAATAATAAATAATAAATAATATATTAAATATTTTCTCATATTTAATATACTATATGCAAATGTAATATTACTATATATTCAAATATAAGCTCATAAATAAATTAATATACTATTAATATTTTATAATAATATGTTAGATTTCAACATTTCGTCCATAATCTTTTCAAGTTAAGATTATAGTATTATATTATAATTAATATGTTATAATATTAACTACACTTTTATTCAAATATAAGTTAGAACATATTATTATAATATATTAATTTATGTAATTAATATTGAGATATTATAAAAAAATATATTTATAAAAATATTCAAATGTAAGTTGTAACATATTATTATAACATATTCAATAATGTAATTAATTTTTGTACTAATACTAATAATTATTGTGTTAAACAATGTAATTAATGTTATGATATGTGAGCTTATTGAGTGAACTCATCACCTTTGTAGGTGCAAATAACCGCACTCATTAGTTTTGTGGGTCTTTCACACTCATTTAGTGCGGTTATTTGCACTAAAAAAGATAATGATTTCACCAACTCACTATAAAATATAATTCTTCTTACTATTCTTTTCTTTTCATTTCCTTAAAATTATTCTTAGTTTTTCTAAATTACTCTAATAAGCCCAGCCCACATCCTATATCATATTTATACGTAATACTCATATATTTTATAATATACTAAGTAATAATAATTAGATATTACTATGAACCATACCTCTTGTTTCTCCTTGCTTCATAATGAAGCCGATAGAGCTCAAGCCCAATTCTTATTTATTCTTCATTTTTCTCCTCTTATGATTTTTCTTTGTAACTCAAGCTCAGCTCATATTAAAGTCCAAGATCGATCCTAAAATTCCTCTTTATTATCCTCTCACTATTTCTTGTTGCGCAAACTGAGCCCAGCAATGCTCAACCTCTCTTTTCTTTTTTTTTCTTTTGCTTTAATTTTCTCTTTCCTCTTCGGTTTCTTCCCTGTTGCCAAGGAACTTATCACCCTACGTGTTCTCCTCTCCACCACAACTGGCTAAAGACGCCATGTGAACGCAAATCACAATTCCTAGACGCTGTCGTTTAATTTTTTTGAATGTTCCGAAACAATCATTGGCACAGTAAATAACCCCATAAAAATTAGGGTCAGAATTTCGAAACAATATAAAAATTCATCCCTTCTCCTAATAGTCATCCTCCTTATACTCTTATAATACTATATAATTAGTACATATTTATTTATATTATTGTATATTAATAATAATATTATATATATTCAATATATATAATATATATAATATTAATATATCCATTTTAGGAATTCTAAAAAGACCGGGGGGGTGAACTCACAATTCTTTGGGTGAACTCATCCGAAGGGGGGCATTTTGGGTAGTTTGAAAAAAATGGAGAGGTAAAGTAATAAATTCTAATCGCCAGTTGCGGATGCAGAAATTTTATTCATGGTAGGCAAAAGATAATATAAAAAACAATTCAAAAAAAATATATTAATATCTAATCATTTAAAATAATAATCTAATACAACCGATTATAACACTCCTCTTATATTTTTCATATTTTGAAAATTTAACATAATTTTTTCAACACTAACACTCTTAAATATATATCTTCAATATATATCATCAAGTAATCTCTCAAGAGAAAATCTCGTGCATTATTCGCGGACGGTAGCTCATTGTCATCTGAGTCAAAATATTAGGAAACCTGGAATGATGATATCGCCACTCGTGACAAATTGATGTAATATCCCCCAATTATTAATACTTGATTATTTTTTAATAATAATCTCTCAGTACACATAAAATAACAATAATAATTAAGAATGTTAATAAATAATAAACAATAATGTTAATAAAGTAATCAATAAATAATAATAGTCAGTGTTAATAATTAAAGATGATTATAATTTATTTATAATAATATACATTTAGAATGATTAACTGATAGGAATAATGAGTATAATAATAATGTATGTATGTATGTATATCAAAGCCTAATTTCTCTCTCTTTCTCTCCATTCTTCTCTTTAGCCAAAGCCTAATTTAGACCCAGGCCTAAATCGCAGGTCCAATCCCTAAGAGAGCAAAAAAAAAGTATTTTTTGAGTTTAAATAGTTGCTCACAGTAGGAATCAAACCCTAATGCAAGCCCAACGCCCAAACCACTGTGCCGCATTAGCGTCCTGTGAGAAGTTGTAACAAATGTGTTTAAACTCTAATCTTGTCCGCCACTGTCATTAAAGTCCGTAAGAGCAAAATTGTCCGAATATTTAAAAATATAGTATTGTATATTAGTACATATTATAATATATTAATTAATATATCAATTATATATAACGTATATATAACTATATTTTTATATTTACTATAAGTATTTATATTATATGATTATAGTAATTATTATGAGATAGACTTGTGTCAGTCCGAAAGGATTCGAGGTCGAATCCTTCCCACTCAAATTCAACCATACATCATCCGAATACAAGATTCACTCTGTTAAAGTTGATCTATATTATTTTAAGGATCTATAAATCAAAAATCAAATATTTTAAATACTTTTGCCCATGCATTAAGTAGGGAAAAACAGATGGCTTAAATAGTAAGTTGGTTAGTTTAATAGTTTAGAATATTTGAAATCTAACAAAAATTAGTGTGAGGGTTTTTAAGTGTTTAGATCATGAAGTGGTCGGATCGAAAATTTGTATGTTTAAAGATGTAGATCTAAGCAATATGCTATTTTTTGACCATCTATTTTGTGTCACTTGATGGATGGGTAAAAAGTATTAAAAATACATTATTTTTTATTTATAAATACTTTAAATAATGTAGATCAACTTCAACGGAGTAGATCTTATTTTTGGATGTCGTAGTGAGTGGGAAGGATTCGGGCCCGAATCCTTCCCAAAGGATCTAGTCTATCTCAATTATTGTTATGTAATATAATACCATATATAGTACATATTTGTTTATATTATTGTATATTAATAATATATTATATATAATACCCCACAAGTAAGTATTTCTTTCTTTTTAGAGATTTAGATGTAATATCCCTATATAATTAATGTTGATAAATTTAATTATTTGATTTATAAATAATGAGAAATTTATTTTGTTATGAAAATGTTATTTTTAAACCAAATAAACACATACTCATTTACATGCGTGTATGTATAAATATATGGGATTTTTCTAAATAATATTGATAAATAAATTTAAAGGAGTAAATATATTTATGTAAAATAAAAGAGAATTTAAACACACACATATAGAGAGGACTTGTGTCCTTTCAAAAGGATTTGAGGCCGAATCCTTTCCACTCAAATACTAACGTCTGACATTCGAATACAGGATCCACTCCGTTGAAGTTGATTTATATTATTTCAAGTATCTATTAATCAAAAATCAAGTGTTTTGAATACTTTTTGCTCATGCATCAAGTAGGAAAAATGGACGATCTAAATAGTGAGTTGGTTAATTTAACGGTGTAGAACATTTGAAACCTAACAAAAATTAATTTGCAGGGATTTTAAATATTTAGATCATAATCAAATGGCCGGATCGAGAATTTGTATGTTTAAAGACATAGATCTAACCAACTCACTACTTTCGGCCGTCCATTTTGTGTCGCTTGATGGATGTGCAAAAAGTATTTAAAACATTAGATTTTTTGTTTATCATACTTGAAATAGTATAGATCAACTTCAACGGAGTGGATTTTGTATTCAATGTCGGAGGGTTGTATTTGAGTTGGAAAGATTCGGCCTCAAATCCTTTTGGAACGTAAGTCTATCTATCTATACAAGTTTATCTATCTATAGATAGATAGAGTTGTGTTCCAAAGGATTTGAGGCCGAATCCTTCCAACTCAAATACAACCCTCTGACATTCGATATAAGATTCACTCCGTTGAAGTTGATCTATATCATTTTAAGTATTTATAAACCAAAAATCAAATGTTCTGAATACTTTTTACTCATGTATCAAGTAGGAAAAAAACGGATGGCCTAAATAGCGAGTTGGTTAGTTTAACGGTGTAGAACATTTGAAACCTAACAAAAATTGATTTGTAGGGGTTTTAAAATGTTTAGATCATAATCAAATGGCCGGATCAAGAACTTGTATGTCTAAAGACATAGATCTAACCAACTCATTACTTTCGGCCGTCCATTTTGTGTCGCTTGATGGATAGGCAAAAAGTATTCAAAACACTTGATTTTTTATTTATAGATACTTGAAATAATATAGATCAACTTCAACTGAGTGGATTTTGTATTCAAATGTCAGAGGGTTGTATTTGAGTTGGAAGGATTCGGGCTCAAATCCTTTTGGAAGGACACAAGTCTATCTCTCTTTATATATATGTAGGAAAATCTTTTAACGAGAAACTCTCAAAATAAGCTCCGTGAGAAAATCATATAGGTGGAATTCTGTAAATGATCCGAACCGTTCATCTTGATGTACATACTCAAGTTAGGCTATCAATAAAAAATCACGCGATTTCGAGTTTTTTTACCCATGCATAAAATTACATCTTTATGCTACGACGAATATAACGTCTGTTTTGTAACCACTTGTTGCATGGGTAAAAAGACTCAGAATCGTGTGATTTTTTATTGGTAGCGTAAATAAAATATGTAGCTCAAGATAAGCGGTTCAGATCATCCACATGATCACTCTTATATGATTTTCTCACGGTCTTCGTATGAAAAAGTTTCTCACACGAAGACCCTATATATATGAGCCGAAGCCCACATTTTCAATTTTCTTCTCATTTTTCATTTTTTTTTTTTTGGCCCAGGCCCGTAAAACCCTCTTATTTCTTTTTTTCTCATTTTATTGAAAGCCTAAGAGGCCCAAGCCCATCTTTTAAAGGCTTTATAAAAAAACAAATAGGAAGAGATAATTGCGCATGCTGGGAATCGAACCTGGGTTCCCCATGCGAGTGTTCAGTGCCTTAACCAATATGCCAACTTGAATTGTGTTTCTATAGACAAATAGTTTTTAATTATCAAAAGATACATAATTGACGCCATGCAAATGAAGTCAAGGCAAAAATGTCCAACACATGAAAAATCCACTCAAATCACTTACGGCAGTCAAGGGCAAAAATGTCCAACAAGTGAAAATCACCCATCCACTGACGGTCATCCCTCTTTAGATACAAGTGATTTTATCAAGGGAGACTACCCAGTGTCACTGCAAGCTTTCAGAAATTGGAAGTTCTATCATTTATTTCTTTATTGAATCATTATTGCCTCTTTCATATATATTCCAAGAGACAAGTATCACTGATCATTCTAGTGTGTTGACACGCTGTAGTGGTCAAAAATTGACCCTCACAAGATGACACTACGTATCCAAACAACCATGAGACTTGTCACTCCATATCCTCCCAGAGCCAGTTCGGCTCGCGCAGGTCACTTTCGTCCCGGTAGCTCCGATGCTCCAAGTCATCGCGGATCTCCCTCCATCCAAAGACTTCAATTCTACACAAGACGACCACGGTATTAGATCATCTCTGATCTCCGCCGACTGTTACGCAACCAGATCTTCCCTCCACGTTCATAACGTGTCACACCACTAATCTAGGTAGTTATGAACATGCGGATTTATCTGCATGCAATCTCAACAATTAAGCACCTGTAATCGTGATCGTTAGAACAAATCGACACATGTACATCGTGCAATCACGAAGATCACATGTTTACAATGCGCCTCCATGCACATAAATCAGAAACATAAATATACCTCCTCCAACGAGGGAGAGACTTTGGATCACTATTACTCTGGCATATAATTTCTGTAATTCATGTAACCTGTGAATTATAGTGAATTCCTCTCCTCCCTGTGGTTTTTCCCCATTAAGAGTTTTTACGTAAAAATCTTTTCTCTCTTTTGTGATGTACATTATCTCATCTCACGTACATTCACTCCACTCCTTAATCTCGTTTGTGGTGTGGATCAACCATCCGGTCACCTGTGGCGGAAAATCTCCACCACACATGCCTTCATCTCAAGAATATGTACAACAATCCGTCTTCTACCTAATTGTCTGCAAGCTATTTGTGCATTTTATTTCCTTCCAACAAGTTGTCTTCAAGTGTTTGCGTCTGTTCAATTTACAATTACTATTTTTCTATTGCCTTTTTCTAAAGAAAACTGCCTTCTTATCCACGTTCTTATTCTCCTTGAATAATTTTGAATGAAAATTCAGGCAGATATTGATAATAGTGGTACAATTGATTATGGGGAGTTTCTAGCCGCAACTTTGCATCTAAACAAAATAGAGAGGGATGACAATTTATTTGCCGCCTTCTCGTATTTTGACAAGGACGGCAGTGGCTACATTACTCAAGATGAGCTCCAACAGGCCTGTGAGGAGTTTGGGATAGTAAATGTCCGACTAGAAGAAATGATTCAAGAAGCAGATCAAGACAATGTAAGATTCTGTACTCATCTAATTCTGCATTTGTGACTATAAACTCTTTTATGCGCATGGGAGGAGATAAGTTGATTATGTTATTGTGGCGCTGTTCTCAGGATGGACGGATAGATTACAATGAGTTTGTGGCAATGATGCGAAAAGGAAATGTTGGTTTTGGCAAGATGGATCATAATAACCACAGTTTTGGTCTTAGGGAAGCGCTGAAACTTGGTTGAGGTGCATGGTACATGTTTTCTTTTCAGGTTAGTTTGTAAATCGGGATCATATACAGATCATCATTGTACATCGGCAGCCCCCCTGGAAGGCAAAATGAATTATTCATTTAGTGTCTACATTCATTTTGTTGATATTGGAAATAGGTCCAGCTTCAGTGCCACATCTTCAACATCTTCCTGGCTTCTGATTGGTACACTAAAATTTTGCTCTGGAAACTAATTTTGGGCAGAATTCATGTACTACCTACACTGGAGTTGGCATATGGATGTAGAGCTATGTAATTGCAGAAAAAACTTGGTTACTTGTAGGAGGGGGCGTGTTTTTAGGAATAGGGTATGCAAGTGTTTGTAGCCGGATGAAATATCAGCTGGATGATCAGCTAAATGAATATGGTGGGTGTCAGACGGGGAGACTGAGACGAGGCAATTTTTTTTTATGTATTTCGTCACTTTACTAAATTTTTGATTCATGACTTACAGAATATGTTTCAGTGTTAGAGCATTAATGTTTCATAGACTTGCACAATTCAGAGTCTTCCTCAGTAATTCATAATTCAGTTTCTAATCAGTAAATCTTCCAAATCATGGATTATCATATAGTTGCTGATTGTCAGTCTACTCAGTCAGTCCCTCTTCATTAGACTACTTTCATCTTCCTATTATATGTTGAAGACTCCTCATACACTCTGAAGTTGATGCGGAAAGCTGGAAAGCTTTTGACCTCAGAAATATTTTGGTTGGCGCCGTGAGTTTGTCCTAAGCAGAATCTAGGTAAGATTCAACTTAAATTTCTACAAATTTCTGTTTTAATATTTTTCTTCTGTCTCACCTCTCGAGCTAATTGTTAGCCTAGAAGTCATTGTATATTTTTCACTTTCCTTAAATTGTTTTTCTTATGAAATTGTGGAGTTGATGCTTCCAACATCTTATGAAGAAATTTCACAGCCCCAGATGTCAAGTGGAGATTTTCTGGCATCTTTCGCACCTTCCAAAATCTATATTGATTGAGATAAACTAAAAGCTATTCCTTGTCAGTTTACTTGGAGCAATTTAGTACACGCAAGTCTGTGTATCACATTCTGCAAAATTGTCCATATATTCTCTTCAGAGATTTAGTTGTCACAGTGGTATACATATTCGTCTTTATTGATACAATTAATGACTGTGGACCTGAATCTGCTGTTTATTTGCTAATGTCTTCATCTAACAACTGTCATGGGCCCTGACTGAAATCATGAATTCCTCATTTTTATCCTTGGATTGATGTTGCTGTTCTTTCTAATTTTCACTTTTCTCCCCCTCATATTCTACATGTTGGAAAATAGTGACAGATGGACATACTGCATATGCAACCAAAGAAAATGCATAGTTGATATATATTAACGAGGGGATTTTATGTTGTCAGAGAGAACACTTTGTTGCAAAAATCAGTGTTTATCTTCTTTTGGGAAAAGCTGGAATTTTACAGGATAAAAAGGATTTTATCCTTTGAGTCTTATTCTATATATCTGTATATCCTGCTGAATAGGAATTTTAAATAGCATAACAGTAATTTATCTGATGCTAACTGTTGAACAATGAACAGTGACTATTTTTCTGGTTATGCGAGTCACTGTAAAACACTGAATCTGATCTGAGCATTCTCTCTGTTTACATTGTAACACTCCTAAAATTTTCCGTGAATGTTGTTTCTTGACAGGTTATGGCCTACATCTCGATGTATCAGGCAAGGTTACATTTGACTTGCAGAGGTAAGATGCACATCTTTCTCATTTCATGAATTTGGAACGATCTTCATTGTTCTTTTGCTAACCTGGTCCTCCGATAAGAGTCGGCACATGAGATACAAAATAGGAAGGAAACATACCGAACCTTCTCTCGCTGTCAGCCTCCTTTGATCTTTAAGGGCAGAAACTTCAGTGCATACCTCTTTTTCAATGCCTTTTTGAAGAAAAGTAATGCTACTCTAAGAGCTCTATTACTTGGCACGTTCCTAGTGTTTGTTATTATTACCTTGACAAGTTGTGCAAGGTGCACTAAATTAGTTCTGTTAATGGCCATGGACCACAGGATGGTGATACCTTCTGTAATGATACAATTGGGAGACACGTAAACGTAACAAATTTAACGTTTGGTTGACATGTAATTTCTTACTATTGATTTTTATGTTTGGTTGACACGTAATTTCTTACTATTGATAGTTTTAGTCAATGTTTTCGTGTTTTCATTCGAAGGATCTAGGCGTGGAAATCGAGCTTTCAAGTGTCAATTACGTGACTATCTATATGGTAAAATTTCCTCACGTTTTCTTCTCCCCCTTCTTCCCTTCTGTTCGATTTTCACAAATATCGTAGACCTCCTTATGAAAGTAAATTCCTGTCAAAATTCACCTTCATTTCAGCCAGAAAACTTTTACTACAATGAATTCACAGAAACTTTTCTCGTGTCGCTGCTGTTTCTTTCCTTTTTGGGAGTACCCAATATCTTTATGTTCATTTGTAGTCTTTCTCATTACACTCACACCAAACATGAATTGGCCACTCAAAGCTTCAAACATAAATAAATATCTGTTGCATTGGTTTTATTGTATCCAACGCAGCATAGGTGTGTTATATCTTTATCGTTTTTTATCTTTTTTGAAAAGAAGAATGCTTCATCGACAACTAACTATCAATATAATTAAGGAAAGGTGTACCTCTTGTTACCCCAAAAATGGCTTATTTGACAGACATTAATATAGTCAGCAATATGTCCTTTGAAACTCAAAATAACTTGCCTGATCCTCTATTGAAATCTAATATGATGAATCTTTATGTTACATCAATTATCTTATGATAGAGAAAGTATGCAGATTGGTTGGCCTCCTTTGCTTTTGAATAATAAAGCAGATATTGCTACTATGTGTTTAACTGTTTCAACATTTATGATGTTTATAACTCTCAGGTGTTCTATATGGTGTTAATTCTTGTTTGATAGGCACAATGCATATTATTATTCAATGATATAGGCATATTGAATTTTTTTTTGCACCCATTTTTTTAGGAGAACATGCATCTCACAAGTGCGGGCCAGATGCTAATTCATCGAAAGGTTGTCGGTACGTGGATATACTAATATTTTAATATACAAATACTGTTCAAAGTTAATTGTCTTGTATACTTTAATATTGGTGTGTTGGTGGAAGGAAAAGAATAATACTCTTGGATGTTTTATACTAAATAATGAAGTATATGGCTAGTACATGTGTATTTGATACCCACTTGACATTATCTTTTTACCAACACGTGAATTCCAAGTCAGTGGGTTGATTGTTCTATAAATTGTATTACCCTATGTGTTTCTTCTGCCACATTGTATTATAGCATGTTTCATAGTGTATATGTGCTTTCCAACCTTGAGAGAACAAGCCTCTTGAGGTTTTGGCATTAGGTGTGGTAACAAGGTAAATTCTAAGGATAAATGCATAATTAAGAAATTAAAATTACTCTATTCTAATTAGCAAATAGTTTTAAGAATAAATCTTTTACCCTATAGGGTTAATTAGTGAAACTAAAACTTTTACGCAAAACATAACCCATAAACTATATGAGATCATCTTAGTCCAAAACTAACGGTGTAGATTTCCTAATTCTTACACTGTCATACATTATATAAATTTTTTTAAGGAAATATATGAAAATTATGTTTGCCCAAATAAAAGATGCTAGTAATTTCCTAGTCTAGTACAAAATCAAAGACAAAAAATTAGATGCTGAATTGAACGTAGATTGGGTCCCTAAGAAAATATGTATAAACAGATATACCGGGTTATATAAATTGGGTTATTTTATGCTAACTTTTTATGTGGTAAGAAATGCTTGTTTTTATCTTGTTGATTTTTATTTCATTGCAAAACGATGCAAATCCGTGGCTATTTTGAAATTAGTGACACAATATTAATAGCTGTTATAGAGAGAGGACTATCCATTTCCATCACCTCTTACCTCCAATCACCTCTGTCACCTCCAATCACCTTCATCCCATTCATAGTAAATATGATAGGGGGTTACTTTGCAAATAGTGACTGCATAGTAAGCTAAGATTTTACTATAAGGGTCCGTTTGGTTATCGTAATTGGCTATAATTCATAAGTCGTAATTAGTAAATTCTTTTACAGGTATAAATGAGTTACATGCATGTAAGTTTTACAGTATTTGGTTGGTAATATAAAGTTGTATGTAGAAAAGTGTATTATATTTTACGGTATTTGCTTGTTGTAATGTGTAAGTCGTAAGTGAAAAAGTTGACGCAAAATTAACTATTTGGTGATTTAAAATTTTTTAATATTGCAAATAAATACTAAAAATGCTAAATATTAAAAAAATTAATATTAACATAAAAATAATACAAATTTGCATGACCACAAAATTAACTGTAAGTGGGCTGTAAGTGAGTGGTAATTAGGTTGCAAGTGAGTGGTAGTTGAGTTGCGTAAGCCTTTAACGAATTACAGTGCAAACAAACGTCGTAGTTGTGATTGGATTGTAAGTCATTTACGAATTACGGTGTTTTATGTCCAAATAGACATTCCCTAAAGAGGTCATTTATGTATTCATCTTATGTAATTGAAAATACAAGAGCCTTCAAATTTTCACTCCTCTCTCTCTCTCCTCTCTCTCTCTTTGTCTTATATTTCTCAGTTTTATAACACGCGTTATCAGCACGAACGTTCTAGTTCTATTATAAACCTCTACCTCTATTAACTCAAGAAAAAAGTAAATTATTTTGCTCATTATACTCGTATAAAACCACTACTATATATAAAAAGATGCTCTACCACCTATTTATATTAATGTGATGTGATTAAAAAAAGTTAATATTATTTTCTGTTATTATCTAACTTTACTAACTTTTTTGTTAATGCTTGAGCGGAATAACCTCAAAGTACAAACAACATTATCTTTTAATCATGTTTATTATTTTTTGCTTTATTATTTATGTCTGTATAAACACTCACTGAAAGGTTTACCGAGTAGTATAGCGTGTCTATATTTATTTCATTATTTATTGCTTCATTATTTATGTTTATATAAACACCTACCGAAAAGTTTACCGAGTAGAGTGGCGTGCTTATGTTATAACTCATAAATATATGTACTATTATGCAGGGATAAACTTGTGTCCTTCCAAAAAGATTTGAGCCCGAATCCTTCCAACTCAAATACAACCCTCCGACATTCGAATACATGATTCACTCCGTTGAAGTTGATATATATTATTTCAAGTATTTATAAACTAAAAATCAAGTATTTTGAATACTTTTTGCCCATCCATCAAGCGGCGTAAAATGGACGGTCAAAAATAGTGAGTTAGTTAGATCTATGTCTTTAGACATACAAATTCTTGATCCGGTCATATGATTATGATCTAAACATTTAAAAACCCTACAAACCAATTTTTGTTAGGTTTTAAATATTCTACACCATTAACCTAACTAACTCACTATTTAGTTCAGCTGTTTTTCTTCTACTTGATGCATGAGTAAAAAGTATTCAAAACATTTGGTTTTTGGTTTAAAGATACTTGAAATAATATAGATCAACTTTAACGGCTGGATCTTGTATTCGAATGTCAGATGCTGGTATTTAAATGGGAAGGATTCATCCTCAAATCCTTTGGAAGGACACAAGTCTATCTCCTATCATGCATTATTTTACCATCATCTTTATTAAATCATTTAATTGTATAAAATTTAATTTATTTTTCTCTCTTCCAGCGGCTATATAACAACTAGTTTTTATTTTATAAATTGGTGAATTCTAAACCCTCATAAATCACTTCTCAATATCTCATCTTCTCTACAAGTTTCAATTAAAATTTTTCGCAAAATTCTTAGTTCATTTTAGAAGTTTATTATTATCATCATTATTATTGCTCTTTGTATTGGAGATATGCCTCCAAGTGGTTTTCAACTTTTATTTGTACTTCTTATATTGATCATTTTTTCTCTTTATTTACTGTTATTATTATTGAAATATAAATTTAATTGTATTATTTTTGTTCTTGAATAATAATATTGTGATTCTAATTATTTTTGTATTTTATTATAATTATCACCATATCAAATCCTACAAAGCTTGAGTTCATTCCACTTGATATTAAGGGAAAGAGTTATATATTTTGGTTCAGTGATATAGAAATGCATCTCGAATGAATGAGTCTTACAAAGACAATTATAGAGAGGAATACTACATCACTGCAAGATAAAGCAAAAACAACAATTTTTCTACGTAAACATCTTGATGAGGATTTAAAATGCAAATATCTTATAGTGAAAGATCTAAATATCTTGTGAAAAAATCTACAAAAAAGAATTGATCATCAAAAGAAAGTTGTACTTCTTACCACCCGTGATAAATGAAACGCTTTGCGTTTTCAAGACTTCAAGAATCAGTGATTACAACTCTACAATGTTTAGAATAATCTCACAACTGAAATTCTGTGGGGTATATGTTGCAGATGATGAAATGTTAGAGAAACTTACTCCACATTTCATGCATCTCATATAACCCTGTAGCAACAATATCAGCTGCGTGGTTTCAAGAAATATTCTAAACTAATTTTATCTCTTCTAGTGGCAGAGAAAAATACTGAACTATTAATAAAAAATCACCAGTCTCGTCCTACTGGTTCAACGATATTTTCAGAAACAAATGTTGCAATGTCTAAAAATTATAGACGGGGATATAATCGTGATCGTGTTTGTGGACATGGTCGTGGACGCGGTCGAAGTGGTTATTATACATTTTCACAAAAACAACGCGATCCAAAGAAGCATCATGCGAAAAACATGCTGAAAGAAAAGATGTTCGTGAAAATTTTTTTCTAGAACCCTAAAGGTTCTTGTTATAGAGATACTAAAAGACACTGATCTCGAGTCTGTCAAACGTCGGAGCACCTTTGTAAGCTTTATAAGACATTTCTGAAATGGAAATAAAATAAAATAAATTTTATTGAACATCATGATCTTATGGATTATTCAACTCATCTTGATACTTCAGAGTTCACTGATGATTTTGCTGACAATGATATTGGTAACAACTATATAAATGAATGTATTATTATGCTTTTTCATTTATGTTTGTTGTATTATAAATTATCTTTGATTGTAATGTCACATTTATAATAATATATTTAAAATTTTATTCTCGTCAGATTGTTTACTTTGCATGATGATTGATATGGATTAAATTAATGTGGAGTCAAGTTCAATTCTGAGGATATTTGCATACCGGATAGTGGTACAACACACATTATTCTCAAATATAAAAAGGTACTTATCTGATTTAAAACTAATAAAAACAATTAGCAATACAATATCAGGTCATGTAGACTTGATTGAAGGGACTGGTAAAGCTAGCTTCACATTACCAAATGGAACAAATTTTTTCTTAAAGATGCTTTATTTTCACCAAAGTCTAAAAGAAAGTTTGTTAAGTTTTAATGACATATATCTTCATGGATATGATATTAAATCAGTAACTGAAGAAAATATAAAGTATATGTATCTTACTACTTATGCATCAGGAAAGAAGTGCATATTAGAAAAACTACCATAACTTTTTTCAGAATTGCATTATACATATATAATGTGATCGACTCACATATGTTAGTTAAAGAAGATCCCATGCGTTAACTCTATGCATGACCGTTTAGGTCATCCTGCTTCAGTAATGATGCGAAGAATTATTAAAAATACACATAAACATACATTGAAGGGCCAGAAGATCTTTCAAACTAGTAAAATTTCATTTGAGGCTTATTCTCTTGAGAAATTAATCACAAGACCATCACCAGCTAAAATTAAATCTGAATCACTTATATTTTTTAAACGAATTCAAGGTGATATATGCGAGACTATTCACCCACTGTGTGGATCATTTTGATATTTTATGGTATTAATAGGTGTCTCTAGCAGATGATCATATGCTTGTCTATTATCTACTCGCAGCATTTACGAAATTTCTTACTCAGATAATTAGATTACGAGCACAATTTTTTTATTATACAATTAAAAAAGTTATATTTAATAATGCTAGTGAGTTTACATCTCACGCTTTTAATGATTATTTAATATCAATTGAGATTGCTATTGAGTATCATGTTGCCCATGTACTACACAAAATGGTTTGACTGAATCACTAATTAAGTACCTCCAGCTTATTGCTAGACCATTAATAATAAGAACAAAACTTTCTTATGTGAGGTCATGGAATTCTAAATGCTGTGACATTCATTCACATCAGACCAAGTGCGTATCATAAATACTCTCAATTACAACCGACATTTTGTCAAGAACCAAATATCTTTCATATAAGAATTTTTTGTTGTGCGTATATGTATCAATTGCTCCACCATAATGCAAAAAGACGGGTCCTCAAAGATGACTGAGAATATATGTCAGATATGAATCTTCTTCTATTATAAGGTATCTTGAGCCTCAAATCGGTGATGTTTTTGCGACCCATTTCGCCAATTGCCATTTCAATGAGGCACTTTTCTCAGTATTATGGGGAGAAAAGAACAACTAGAAAAGGGTTACATGAGATAAACCATCTTTGTTCCATCTTGATCCTTACACAAGACAATGTGAGTTAGAAATACAAAGGTTATGCATTTACAGAAATAGCAAATCAATTGTCGGATGCATTCATTGATACAAAAAAGAGTGATTAAATCATACATACATACTCTAAATGCTCCTGCTCGGGTTCAAATCCAAAAGAACATTTCAAAAAATGAAGTCATTAATAAGTCTAAGACACGCCTAAAGCGTGGTAGACCAATCAATTATAAAGATAAAAATCCTCGAAAAAAAGAGAACAGATAAGCATGATGACCCCAATATGAAGGAATGTGTTTCAGAAAAAATAAAAATAAGACAAATTAAGAGATAAAAAACCCTGAAAGTATAGAAAATCATGAGATCTCAATTAATTATGTTAATTCAGTAGAATTATGAAATCGAAGTGAGATGAAAAACACTGAGAAGATTTTTTTTATTCTGTAGCATGTGATATTTGTTAATGGAAGCGAGGATACTGAACTAAGATCTGTAGCTGAATGTCAAAATAGACACGATTGGATTAAATGAAAAGATATTATGCATGTTGAATTGAATTCACTCAATAAGCGTAAAATATATTGACATATTATCCTCGTGCCTGAAGACGTGAGACCTGTGGGATATAAATGGATTTTTTGTGCAAAAACACAATGAGAAAACAAAATTGAGGTACAAAGCTAGATTTGTTGCATAAGATTTTTCACAAAGGCCTGAAATTGATTATGAAAAAATATTTCTCCAGTAATTGATATAATTATATTTAAATATTTAATCAGCCTAGCAGATTCTGAAAATTTAAAAATGTGTCTTATAGATGTTACAATTTACTTATACAAATCACTTGATAGTGATATTTATATGAAAATTTCTGAAAGATTTAAGATGCATGGATTATCAAGTTCAAAACCCAAAGATTTATATTCGATTAAATTACAAAGATCGTTATATGAGTTAAAGCAATCAGGATGCATGTGGTATAACGGCTTAAGCGAATATTTGTTAAAAAGATATTTGAACCATTCTATATGCTCATGTGTTTTAATTAAGAAAATAACATCCGAATTTATTATTATTGTTGTCTATGTTGATGATTTAAATATCATTGAGACCATAAAGAAATTCTAGAAGCAATAAATTTGAGAGGGAAAACTTGAAAAAAAATCAAATATTGTATTGAGATTGAACACCTTCAAAGTGAAATATTTTTACATCAATCAAAGTATACTGAAAAGGTCTTAAAATAATTTAACATGGATAAAACGAATCTTTTAAGTATCCCAATGATTATTAGATCATTGAATGTGGAAAAGAATTCATTCGCCCTCGCGAAAATAATGAAAAAGTTCTTGGTCTTGAAGTATCATACCTAGGTGCAATTGAAACTTTTATGCATCTTGCTAACTGTACCCGATCAGATATAGTATTTGTTACTAATATATTAGCAAGAATTAACTCATCTCCTACACGAAGATATCAAAACGGAATTAAGCATGTATTTTGTTATCTTCGAGGAACAATTGATTTGGATTTGTTTTATCTCAAATAATTAAAACAATGAATTATTGACTATGCAGATGCAGGGTACCTGTGAGATCCACGTAAAGCCAGATCTTAAAAAGGATATGTGTTCACATGCAGCGGTACAACGATCTCTTGGCATTCACAAAAGTAGACACTTGTTACTATTTCTTCTAATCATGCTGAAGTCATAGCACTTCATGAAGCAAGTCGAGAACGTGTATGGCTAAGACCTGTGACTCAATAGATCCAAGCAACTTGTGGATTACCAATCGATAGAGATCCAACAGTACTGTTTGAAGACAATGCTGCATGTATTACTCAAATGAAGGAAGGATGCATCAAAAGCGATCGAAACAAACACATACCCCCAAAGTTCTTCTCATTCAGCCAAAATCTTTAAAAGGACAAGAAATTAATATTCATATATTCGATGAAGTGATAATACGACAAATCTCTTCATAAAGACACTTTCTTCTGCAACTTTCAGAAAGCTTATTCATGATATCAGATGCGTCATCTGCGAGATTTATGAAGAAGAATTATTCATACCAACTTAAGAGAGAGCTTACATAGCTGTAATCTTTTTTCTTTAATATGGTTTTTGTCCCACTGGGTTTTCCTGATAAGATTTTTAACGAAACAATATAGAACACGTATACAAAGATGATATACTCTTTTTTTAATTCGCTATGATTTTATCCTAACAATGTTTTAATAAGACATAATGAATGATGAATATTCAAGAGGAGTGTTATGAAGAGATAGCTATCCACCTCCATCACCACCAACCACCTCCATCCTATCCACAATAAATATGATAGGTGATTACTATGCAAATAGTGACTACACAGTAATCCAAAATTTTACTATAAATGGATCATTAATGTATTCATCTTATGCACTTGAAACATATAATCCCCCCCCCCCCCCCCCCCCCCCAAAATCTCTCTCTCAGCCTTGTATTTCTCAATTTTATAACAATTGCAATTTTTTCTCTCAAAAAAAAAAAATATCAATTGCTACTTTCTTTACAGCAAACAATGCTTTCAGAATTTGCTACTGCTGAACAAACAGTGTATAAACCAATACAAGTGCATTTTCAACTCCTTTTCCAGTCCACCAAATGGCCCCCATCTGCTGCAGAGTGCACTTTGTTGCAGTGAAACTGCAGCCACCCCCCCCTAAAGAGCAAGAATGATTCCAATTGCCAGGCTGAAAGCATGATTGATTGATGCATATAGAAGTGGGAAATGTTTGTGGAAAGTATAGCTTTATTTGTTAAGGATTCTTGATATCACTGTTAGCTTCTATCAATCATCAAAGTAATATTATTGTTAACTGCTTGCTTGCTGAGCACATGGGTGTCTGTATGTTAATCAACCACTTGTCTCTTTCACCCCACAATGTGCTCCACAAAGCAGCACAAGGGGTGTAAAGTTGAGTTTCATTCAAAAGCCTGCTCTCAGATTAGCTCCATCTGGTGCTGCTAGATTTTGAGTAGTGGAAGAATATTAGGCTGGACCTTTTTCAAAAGTTTGTGGACTAATTACTCACAGATCACTGGAACCTTTTATTAAAAGGAGAAAGGGTGAAAAAATAAAAGAAAACATATTATTAAGAATTTTCAACATGAGTCTTTATATCATTGGAACTGATTTTCATGTTAGCATCAGGACCGGTTCATCGAACCGTGAAAATAGGCGGCTCGGTCTTTTATGGTCCGATTGTTGGTTCACTTTTGACTGTGGATTTACTCGGTTTTAAGTTGAATCAGCTAGTTCAAGCGGTTCTTTAGTCTTTTTGGTTCTTTGAACCAGGCCGGCCAAGTGGTCTGATAGACCTGTCTGATCTGGTTTTAGAATACTATATGGTAACTCAAATCCTGATACTTTTATATAATTTTGGCTTATTTTGTGAAAAGTGCCTCACTTTTGAATTTTTTGTTTAATACCCTGTATTATTTTTTCTCATATTTTATATCCAGGGTACATTTAGTATGCAGGAATTGACTCAGAAAAATTCTCACTTAAAATTCTCCCGCTTGACATAATGGTCATTAAAAATTTCCTAGAATAAATAATTATCACGAGTATTAAATTACCCTAATCATGAGAATTTGATGCCCATCATAACAGGTGGGTATTGCTTATTCCTAGTCATCAAGAATTTCTTTTTTCCCCTTTTCCCGAACGACTCTTCTCTCTCGCGTGCGTGTTGTTGTTTTCTTTCCTTTCAACTGACTCCTCTCTCTCTCTCTCTCTCTCTCTCTCTCTCTCTCTCTCTAAATAGAAGCGCAAAGAGTTTTCGTCATCTTCTCTCTAATCCTAACCCTAGATCAAATACTCTCATCTTCTCCCTCATCTCTCCTCCAATTTTTCCTCAAATTCTTATTGTTCTTTCTTCTTTTCACTCTCTATTATTCGGTGAATTGACGGCAAAACTTGGTAAAAATTTTGTTGAGAATGTTGATAATAATATTGCTTAAAGGGATGTTTCCAGTAAATAGCTAAAGATGCTGAAAGAAAAACATGGTCCCAAAAGAAGTGAATGCAAAAAATCTAATTAATATGGAGAAGATTAGGTTATAGTCATAATTGGTAAAGATCCAAGCAAGACCAATACGTTATTTGAGTTTTCTCTTGAATTGAGATTTGAATATGTCAAGATGGTGCTCAATGGAGAAATATAAAATAGTAGTATGTTTTTTAATAATTTATAAAGTAAACTTTGATTAAACATTTATTTCAAAGTATGCAAAAGTTACTAGTAGGTCATTTGTTTCACAAATCTTCAATTTTACAAGATTTTTTAATTATGATAAACTTTTACTTTATTAATTTTTTTAGTAAAGTCATTGCTTTGAATTTTTTATAATTTGTCGATTTGTGTTTCGAAATTCTCGGGAAAATGATGACAAAAGGTTATTTGTTTATTTATATGAGATATGTTTACTGTTTTAAATTAGTCGATTTTTGCTACTACCTAGATGTTGTGGATGTTGTCTATAGATATTGGTTATTTTTTTCACATACATATTGTCTAAAAAGTATTCTTATGAATATCAATTTCCTATAAATTTTTAAAGTGAATCAAGCATGGAAATGTGAGATTTTTGGAAATACTCTGATTGTACCAAACATTATAATACAATATTTTCAAAAATTTAATGTCTGAGAATTATATTCATAGAAATGTAATGTCCAGTTGAAATTCAATCACCATTTTGTCCTCTTCTTCTTTCTCCAACTTCATCCTTTTTATCGACCTTAACCCGATTTAAATAAAATCCACTTCTTTTTTCTTTGCTACACCTCCTTTTCATCCTTCACCACCACCATTCTTCTTCTTCTTTTCTGTTTCCCCCCCTCCAACTTCTTCATTTTCCTCGTGAGAGACCCTAATCCAAAGAAAGTGAAATTATATTTTATCTCACTTCTATTAATACTACCACCTCCATTTCTCCTCCATAAACCTTACATGCATCATCTTCCTTGTTCAACAGCACCATGACCTCCAACGTCGTTTCTTAAACCCAATTGAACATAATTGAATCTATTTCACCTCTCTTTATAATCGTCATCCTCTTCCTCCTCCACTAGTACCATCATCATCACCACCTTTTTCATGTGGGCCTTCACCATTTGTATGATGACCTTATTCATTTTTTTCCCCTACAATTAGGGTTTCTATCTATAATTTGAGAAAAAGAAAAGGCGAGGGTAATTTAGGGATTTTAATTTTTTCAAGACAGTGTATTGAAACAAGAAGATAAGTGTCGGATATTAAATATAAGTAAAAGATAATACAAGGTGTAGTGGAGATTTTCTGTCGCGACCGATCGGACGGTCGATCAACACCACAAGCGAGAGTTGGGAGGTGGGGAGTGTGTGAATAAAAATGATACACAAAAAAAAAAAAAAAAGACTCAAGATTTTTGTTACGTGGAAACTCAAATCAGGAAAAAAAAACCCCAGGAAGGAGGTGAAGATTTCACTATAATTCTCAAGTTACAAGAATTATAGAGAATTTACTGTATATTTCTGAGTTAGGATCGATTGGAAGAAAAAAGATCCCCTTCTCACTTGAGGAAAGGGTCTATTTGTCCTGAGCTGTTGGCATAGAGGCGAATGATGTGGGCGTGATCTCTGTAACTGTACGATCGTCACGAGCGAATTTACTAGAACAGTCATAATTATTGGTGTTGGATTGTTAGGATTGCATGCAGGAAATCTCGTCATTGTCTATAAATGCCCGTGTAGGGGAGCGTTACACATTATGAACGTGAAAGAGAAAGGAGAGGCGTAACTACAGGCGGACATCTCAGTAGCAGTTTGCTGGAAACTTCTGGAGTGAAATCAGGAGCCTTGGACTGCAGATGACTAAGGAAGAATATAGTCTTCAGGGCTGGAGCTTACTCCGGGATGACTTGAGACAGCAGAGCTTCTGAGGTGAAAGAGTCTTTGGTATGAAAGTGACTTTGGTACGGTTTGGAGTGATTCCGGGAGGATGTGGAGTAGTTGTGGCCTCAGGATGGACCAGGAGCTGTGGACGTCTCAGTGGGAGGCTTTCAGTTATATAAACACATGTCACCATCTTGATGTGGGTCAAATTTTTTTAGCACTATAGATGCCTCCACTCATTCGCTTGCCGGAGCCTACAGAAGGAAAGTCAGAAGAGCGGAGTTGGTAGAGATCCCTAAATACCTTGACTTCTTCTTGGTATCTGTGAGCAAGGGAGGATTTGGATCATAAATATGAATCTTCTGAATTGACTTGGAGATCACATGGCTGGCTGATGGCTGGCATGTCAATCAATTAGATTGCTTTAAATCTGTAGCTGGCGTCTTTTTGAATCCTTGGGCCATGATGGCTGAGACCGTATATGGCAGAGGCGATTGGCATCTTATTGATTTGGTTGACCGAGGATTTTGGAATGTGAACTGACTTTTCGAAGATTAGGAATTTGAATTAGAGACGGCTCGATTCCTCCTCTTCCATTTATAAATAGGGCGAAGTTTTCAGGTGGAAGTCACATCTGTTTTCTTCTCCAGAAGATTCTTGCTTTAAAATTATTCCTTCTCAGGTTCACTGCTATGTCTTCCTCCTTCATCAGGTGGAAGAAGGAAAGGGAGAGGATGGGGATGGAGGAAGGATAGGCCCTCGCTGTATGGGAGCCTGGCTGGCGTGATATGTCAGTCATCATGATTAGCCCGTCACGAAATATCAGTCATCATTATTGGACATCACTGTCAAAGAGACATGGAGAGTCTCTATTTCAAATCGGCTTGACTGTCTGGTCTTTGGCTGGATCGGTCTGATTACAACTTCGAGGCTTGGAGTCCTTCTTTTCTGATAGCATGTACGGGGTAGGAATAGGGGTTGTCCTGGACAGTTATGGAGGAGGATGTGACTCCTTGGCAATCTTGCTTGTCTTGGCGTCTTCATTCCGATCGGGCCCTGCTTGCTCGCACTTGGAGACTTTATTCTTGCGGCAAGCAACAAGAGGGGAGTATGGGGGTATTCGTCCAGATATCACCGATGAAGCACTCCCCCTTTCAAAGCTCCGACCTCTTTCTCCGAACAAAGAGTCAGTGGTGTGATATCATCACTGGCTTGTGTCTTGGAGGTTCCATCTTGGTTGGATATCGCTGCCTCGCGTTCCTTCTAACGGATATTCTCTGGAGGATAAGCTCTTGAGTTCGAAGGTGAGGTTTGGCGTAGCAGCGGGATGGAAGGATTGGATTGAGATCATCTGTATTTTTTTCAAAAAAGTGTAAACACAGAACTGTAATGAAATTTTGAATTACTCTTATTAGATGTAATCAATTATTTATTCATAGTGGAAAGACTTTCGGAATAAAACATATATAAATACCTCTGAAATGAAAATGTTATTTTAGGTCTTGCTGAATTGCTTTACGGTTGGTCTTACTTGGAATCGATCATTGTCTCCTCAGAATGCTAGTCTTTTACTCCAGAATGTTTGATTTGGCATGTGGATGGTTTGGCAAGCTTGCGGTGTTGTTTCCGAGTGGTGGTAGTCGCATCAGCGGTACCTGCAAACTTTTGACCTCTGAGTAGGGGAAATCCCAGTAGTAGAGTAGGGAATTTGGTAGGACTCTAAGTGAGGAAAATTTCACAGCAGAGTATGAACCTAAATGAGGGAAATCCCACAGGGAGGGTCCTTCGAGTGGGAAAAATTTCAGCAGTGGAGTCGGGTCCGTGGGCTGACGTTTGTGTTTTGCGCTTGGTAGAGAGAGACTATCAGGGGTACAAACACTTGCTGACCCACAATGGAGGATGATGCTCACACAAGCATGCAATGAAATGACTTAAATTAAACGTTAGATG
>JAVJIF010027861.1:0-59103 GCA_038442645.1 Agave tequilana
TGTGTGTGTGTGTTGTGTGTGCGTGCGTGTGTGTGTATATATGTTGCTTCTTTCTGATTATAACAGTATGTTGAGACTATTTTATGAGATTGAGATTGATATGACTCCTTGTTTGCATGTAGATGGGGGATTCTGACATTTATTGGCAGTCTCTAGCTCGGATAGTTCGAGTGTGAGTTGGACGGCAAGTTCTATAGATGGGGAAATGACTCGGATGAGACTGACCCAGACGTCATATTTGCAGCCCCAGACCACATAGACTATGAGAGGTTGAGTCTCAGGCGTCTAATGAGCCTGAATAACCATTGTTGATACGGAGAGCTTGGCTGGGGATTCACTTGATGTAGTAGAGATGGAGGATACTAGTACAATAAAGGAGGAGACCCGTAGAGGATTCACTTATGGAGGTGTCTTTTGGGATGAAACATGCGAAGACGACATGGACCTATATGATGATCTGGATGATTTGTGCTGCACAGGAGATGAATTACCGGGAGAAGACTCTGAGGAAGGCATGAGTGATAGTGAGGATAGTAGCAGTACTAGCGGGGACTCAAGTGGGGAGACTCTACCCTATGAAGGATGAACCTATGAGCAAATACTTTGAGATGTATATATATGTATAAGCCTAGTGTGCTAGTTGATGGATATCTTAAGAGTTTTGTGTATATGCTCTGGCACATCTTATATGTATGCACATGGGTTAGTTCGGATATCTAAAGGGGTAGACCTATCAGTGTAATATCTTTGTATCCGTTTTGGATGTGCATATATATATATATATATATATATATATATATATATATATATATATATATATAATAGAGAGAGAGAGAGAGAGAGAGATAGACTTGTATCCTTTCAAAAGGATTGATCCGAATCCTTCCCACTAAATTCAACCCTCCAATATTTGAATACAAGATCCACTCCGTTGAAGTTGATCTATACTATTTCAAGTATCTATAAACCAAAATCAAGTGTTTTAAATACTTTTTGCCCATCCATCAAGTAGGAGAAAAACGGACGGCCTAAATAGGGAGTTGGTTAGGTTAACGGTGTAGAACATTTGAAATCTAACAAAAATTAGTTTATAGGGGTTTTTAAATGTTTAGATCATAATGAAATGGCCGGATCGAGAATTTGTATGTCTAAAGACATAGATCTAACCAACTCACTACTTTCGGCCGTCCATTTTGCGTCGCTTGATGGATGGGCAAAAAGTATTTAAAACACTTGATTTTTGGTTTATAGATACTTGAAATAGTATAGATCAACTTCAACGGAGTGGATCTTGTATTCGAATGTTGGAGGGTTGAATTTGAGTGGGAAGGATCCGGGATCAAATCCTTTGAAAGGATACAAGTCTATATATATATATATATATATATATATATAATATATATATATATATATATATATATATATATATATATATATATATAGCAAGTTGCTTGTTTGCAAAGTGATAATGAATATGGTATTAAAGTGATTGTATGAAACTAAAATTTTATCTAAAATTGTTTTCATATGTGAAGTATGTTGACTAGACGTCTTATCTTATAGGAAGGACGCATGGATCTAAATCAGCTACCACCAAATGAGTCTTTATCGCTCTGTATGTCACACTATAGTATGATGGGGAGTGCACACCCCATGGATAACAATAAGATTCTGAAGTCCAAATAGGAGGAGGTAATGGAACTCCAGGGGTGATGCTGGAGTGGCTCACTCAGTTAATGACCAGAGCAAATAATAACAACTCCCACCGAGCAATGGAACAGTTTCAGAAAATGAAACCGCCTGTATTTGAAGGGGGAGGTGGATCCCTTACAAGCTGAAGCATGGCTTCTCCAGATAGAGAAGATCCTAGATGTAATGAACTGCACCGATGAGCAAAGAGTATCTTTCTCTTCCTTTATGTTTCAAAAGGAAGCAGAACATTGGTGAAGGGCGGTGAAGAATAGTGTGAAAAGTACAAGAGAATCAATCACTTTGGATTTTTAGTGAATAAATTCACTGAAAAATATATCTCAGAGACGGCCAGAGACAAGATGGCATCAGAATTCTTAGAATTACGGTAAGGCCTGATGAATGTGTCCCAATATGACCAGAGGTTCACTTAATTATCCAGGTATGTTGATGCCTTGGTGAAGAGTGAAGTAGAAAGGACAAAGAGGTTCGTGAATGGCCTGAGATCAGAAATTTGAGGCAGATTGATTCCTCTACAACTGAAGAATTATCTCCAAGCTGTGTAGAGAGCCTTTGAGGTAGAAATGGATATGCAAGAGGGTCATGAAGACTGGGTGAAGGAAATTCCCAACTCAAAGCGCCCCCGATATCAAGGACCATCAATATCGGTGGCATCAGGATCCACCAGAAATAAAGGATTTGGGTTTAATACCACCACTCTTCAAAGGGGAGGATGGGCCAGAGGCAGAGGAACATGGTTGAGGAACAGAGACACTTTCTCGAAAGCACAAGCTACCTCTGTGTCCCACCTCAGAATCTCGGAGGCCCCTTGGCGCCAGAAGTGTAGAACTAACCATTTTGGAGACTGCCTCCAAGATAGGGCCTGCTATTTTTGTGGAGGAGTGGGACATGGGACATTTAAGAAAAATTGCCCAGCGAGGCGCGGAAGCCAAGGACAGAGTAGGGAAAGTGGGAGGCCAGCTATGAGAATGAACCCTCCCAGGGGACCAACTAGTAATTTTATGCCGCCCAGTAATGCTCCACGACCTGCTGCAACTTAGTTATCTGTCCAACAACCACGGGTACAAGGAAGAACTTTTGCATTAACCCACCGAGAAGCAATGGCCTCAAATGCAGTAGGGAAGGTATGATCTCCATATCGGGACAATTGCCTATGCATTGTTTGATCCTGAAGCTACTCATTCATTCATATCTAGTGCTTTTGCTTATAAATTAAATCAAGTATCGGAACCCCTAGGATTTCAGTTGGTGGTATCCACACCCATAGGGGTAAAGATAATAGCTAGCACTAAATATGTGAATTGTGAAGTGATGATTGGGGAGATGAAAACATCTATTGAATTGATTAAGTTGGGCGAAATGGAGTTTGATGCAATACTAGGAATGGATTGGTTATCGCTTGTGGTGCTCATGTAGATTGTAATACGAAGAGGATCATCTTTAGAATGGAAGGAACTCCGAAGTTTATTTTTGAAGGGGTAAAAGTTAGTCATGACATACCCTACATATCGGCCATTAAAGCTACCAAGTTAATGAGGCAGGGATGTCAAGGATTTCTGGCTTCAGTTTTGGATACCACTAGAACTGATATTAAAATTGAGACTATTCCAGTTGTGAATGAGTTTCCTGATGTATTCCCGGAAGATTTACCAGGCTTGCCCCAGATCGGGATGTAGAATTTGCAATAGATGTGATACCCGGTACTGCCCCAATTTCAAAGGCATCATATCGTATGGCCCCTGCAGAAATGAAAGAATTTAAAACTCAACTACAGAAATTATTAGATAAGAGTTTCATCCGACCAAGTGTATCTCCCTGGGGAGCACCAGTACTGTTTGTTAAGAAGAAGGATGGGAGTATGAGATTATATGTTGACTATCAGGAATTGAATAAGGCCACTATCAAACAAAGGTACCCTCTTCCTCGGATTGATGACTTATTTGATCAATTACAAGGGTCTTGTGTATTTTCTAAGATAGACCTTAGGTCGGGGTATCATCAGTTAAAGGTCAAGCCAGAAGATGTGTCTAAATCAGCTTTTAGGACAAGATATGGACATTTTGAATTCCTAGTCATGCCTTTTGGACTCACTAATATCCCATCAGCATTTATGAACCTAACGAATCGAGTGTTCCAACCATATCTTGATCAGTTTGTGGTGGTCTTTATCGATGACATTTTGATCTATTCAAAGAATAGGGAAGATCATAAGAATCATCTTAAAATTGTCCTCCAAATCTTGAGGGAGAAGCAACTTTATGCTAAATTGAAGAAATGTGAATTTTAGTTAGAACAAGTAGGGTTTCTTGGCCATATTATATCCAAAGAGGGAATATCAGTAGATCCAATAAAAATTGAAACAATTAAAGACTGGCCTAGACCCACAAATGTCACCGAAGTTCGAAATTTCTTAAGATTAGCTGGATACTACAGAAGATTTGTAGAAGGATTCTCTCTAATTGTGACACCATTGACCCAACTAATTAGAAAGAATAAGAAGTTTGTATGGAAAAGAACAAGATAGGAGCTTCCTGGAGGTTAAAACCAAGCTAACATCTGCTCATGTTCTAACTGTACCTTCAGGGACTGAAGGATTTGCCATTTATAGTGATGCGTCAAAATTGAGACTGGGATGTGTGTTAATGCAACATGGGAGAGTTATTACCTATGCATCCCGACAATTGAAAATTCATGAAAGAAATTACCCTACTCATGATTTGAAATTAGCCCTGTGATTTTTATCTTAAAGATCTGGCGACATTACTTGTATGGAGTTTTTGTGAAATCTTTACTGATCATAAAAGTTTGAAGTACATTTTCATACAAAAAGAACTGAATATGAGGCAGAGGAGATGGTTAGAACTAATGAAGAACTATGATATTACTATCCAATACCACCCTGGAAAGGCCAATGTGGTGGCTGATGCCTTGAGTTGAAAATCAGGAGGAACAATGGCCACTCTGATAACTCGCAAAGCAAGAATATTAAGGGTTCTAGAGGAAATACAAGTAGAGATGCGAGTCATTGATTCTTCCAATACTAGGTATCAACTGAATCAAGTGAGCATTCAATTTGATCTATATGACAAAATCAAAGAGGGCCAACATAGAGATACTCAAATAAGGAAAGTTATAAAGAAAATACAAGAAGGAGAACTCAAAGAGTTTCAAATAGAAGATGGTGTCTGAGATTCAGACGCAGATTATGTGTGCCGGATGTAGCAGAGATCAAAGAAGAAATAATGCAGGAGGCTCATTGTACCCCGTATACAGCTCATCCGGGGAGCATAAAAATATATCAGGATCTGCGTCATAATTTCTGGTGGGATGGAATGAAAATAGATATTTTCAGTTTTGTCCACAAGTGTTTAGTCTATCAGCAAGTGAAAGCAGAACATAAAAAGCCCCCAGAATTGCTGGTGCCTTTACCAATTCCTAAATGGAAATGGTGTCACATACTATGGACTTTGTTACTGGACTTCCTCGGACATCCCAAGGACTAGATACAGTCTGGGTAATGGTAGACAGACTTACTAAATCTGCCCACTTTCTGCCATCCGGATAAATTATTCAATAGAAAGATTAGCTCAAGTATATATCCGAGAAATAGTTAAACTGCATGGAGTACCTGAGTCCATTATATCAGATCGGGATCCTAGATTTCAATCCAGATTTTGGAGGAGCCTATCCGAAGCTATGGGCACTAAATTGCAACTCAGTACAGCAGCACACCTGTAACACCTCATCCTCAGAATACGTACACTGCTATGTGTCCTGATTTTTTGAGCGCATTTTCTTATTTTCTATTATTTAAATTCTTACTCATATAGCAGTACGACATGATTTGACCTTTTTGGTATTCAGATTTGACTGATTTCAGTTTCAAATATTATTTTTTAATATTCTAAATTTTTCATGATTTTTTGGAATTTTTCTGAATTAAATTGTAAATCTTCAAAATCGGTGTCGACCAGTGTCGCTGACCGACTCTCAGATTTTTAATTTACAAACGGAGTTGAAAATTTAGAAACGGCTTTCACATTATTTCTTAAAATCATGTTTTCTATTTAAATGAATTTTTTGAGAATTTTTAGAATTTATCAAAAATCTGGCATACCCGGTGTAGACACAGTCCACAGTAGATTTTAGGATTTTTATTTTGAAAATGGGATTGAATTTCTGAAAACTGATTGAATTATATATGGTGACTTGAAATTATAATACTCATGTACTCTTGAACTCCCGATCTTGTCATGCACTTGCTTTCCCGTAAATTGATAATTACATAATAAATCATAAAAAGGAACAACTTGTATCGGGTTGGGGGAAACTTACGGCTATCAATATATGTTCGTGTTTACAGTGGCACTAGGTATGTTGTGCAACTAAAATTTCCGGTCTGACCTGTGGGCCTCCAGGCGACCGAGGGGAGTGCTAGCTCCCTCCTTCTTGGTACCATCTTGATAAGGGCATTCTATAAGACCCTCCTGTAGGCCTTGCGGCCGATTCCATATACCAGTAATGGAACGTCCTGGACCGTGGTCCCGGGCATGTACGGGACCCACTGTAAACATTGTTCGTTGATACCCCCGTTGGTTTTCAATAACAGCCTCGATTTACTCATATGTAGATGTATGTGTGCTGGGACGCTATTACACATACCAAGACATATGGGTAGAACGAGTAATAAGTACAAATATTAAAAATAATAATGATAGGTTTATTCATGGCCTTCTCACTTTCATCTTATGTTTCCATTGTATGCTTACTATACATGTGCTCTCAACCCAGTTCTTGATGCTTACTACTGTTTGAATTATATCAACATACATATACTTATCTCTGCACGACACTTGACATTCACCTGAATATTTGTTAGGGAGTTTCTGACTCCCCTGGACTTGCATGTTCAGGTTCTGAAGCTTGGATTGAAGCGGAGCCATCCACCAAAGATCAGGCTTATCTCTCGGCTCAGGCCGACTAGTCCCAGCTCCTTCTGTTCTTGAACCTTTCTGCAAGCTCGGGGATCTTCTTCTCAGCCCGTGAGCACCTTTTTGCTGTACAAATTATAATCTTTACTTCAGTACTTTGCTGTGATATAATGTACATGTACTAATATATCACGCTCTGTGATAACTTTGTAATCTTTAAGTTGGAATGTATATATACCACGCACTTCCGTTCTCTGATTCCTTCTTGTACTGATGCTTAGCGTACATACGTGAGGATATTTCTGACTTGCGTATATACGTTGCAATAGCGTCTCCGTACCTGCCGGATCGGGGCGTTACAACACCCCCAAACAGATAGACAGTCAGAGAGGACCATTCAAATATTGGAAGATATGTTGAGAACTTGTGTATTAGATTTTGGGGAAAGTTGGAACAACTATTTACCCTTAGTGGGGTTTGCTTATAATAATAGTTATCAGTCCACCATTGGTATGCCTCCATTTGAAGCATTGTATGGTAGAAAATGTAGATCACCGATCTGTAGGGTGAAAGTTGGGGATAGAAAGATATTCGGCCCTAATGTGATCCAAGAAGCTATTGAGAAGATCAAGTTGATTAAGGAAAGGATGAGCCCAGAGCAGGCAGTAAGCTTATGGAGACAATCGCCGCAGACCATTGAAATTTGAGGTGGGGAATAAAGTTTTTCTGAAGATATCTCCAATGAAGGGAGTAAGACTCACCGGCAGTAAGAACAAATTAGCTCCTAGATATGTAGGACCATTTAAAATATTAGATAGAATTGGACGGTTGCTTATCGTTTAGCCTTGCCTCCTGCTTTGGAGAGGATGCACAATGTATTTCATGTCTCTCAGCTGAGGAAGTATGTACCTGATCCTGATCACATAATCTCCTATGGACCTCTGTAAATATAAAAAGATATGTCATATACGGAAGAGCCAGTGCAAATCCTGGATCGCAAGGAGAAACAGTTGAGAAGCAAAAATATTTCTTTAGTCAAGATTTTATGGAGGAATCAACATATAGAAGAAGCAACTTGGTAATTAGAAGAGGAGATACAGAAGGACTATCCACATTTATTCCAAGGTACGTTAAGTTTCGAGGACAAAACTTTTATAAGGAGGGTAGAATGTAATACTTGTCTTAACTAATCACCTTTTTCCTAACATTTAAATGCTTTAGGGAGGTGATGGGGGAGTAAGTATTCATGAAGAATACTATACATTATACTATACATATTGGTGTGTATGTGTGTGTGTATATATATATGTATGTATGTATGTATGTATATGAATGAAATACAACCACATGCTTGTTGACTTTGCTACCATACCCCCACCATGCTTGTGGGTACTAGCACCTCATGAAGGGAGGAGGGATGGAACCTTGCCTATAGGTGTAAGATATAGGAGTAGAGAGATGGGGTTAGAGAGGGGCACTTGTCATGATATTATTGAAGAATTTGGGGTATAAATAGGGGGGATGAAGAGAAGAACCTCATTTGGCAACTCTCTCTCTCTCTCTCTCTCTCTCTCTCTCTCTCTTCATTCCAACTTCATAAAAAACCCTCCCTTCTCCTCTTTTTACAGCCGGCCAAGTCCAAACTATACCAGCAGCTGATTGATACACAATATTGCATATTTTACCACATAATCCCCATGCATATTGCAAATAAATATATGATTTTTACTCATCTTCTCTATATTTTTACAGGTTCACAACTGAAATGAGAGAAAGCCCAATAATCACTTTAATTAGCAATAATTAAAGAGATTAATTCTAAGTCCAAGATAAAGCCCAAATTTGAATTCAGGATCCAGAGAAATCTACGTAACAACTCAAGATTCTAGAAGGCCACGTGGATAACAACCTCGCAACAAACCTGTTCCAGAAAATCTGGGCTCAACGGCCCAGATTTTGCCTCCAAATCTGGGATTTTGCCGCCAAATTGCGGCAAAGATAAGTCTGTTGGATCCCGGATTTTGCGCCAACAACCTGGATCTCGAAGCTTCTCTCTGAGCCCTATAAATACTGCACCTGGACCTGCGAGCAAAGGGAGAGCAGAGAAGAGAGAGAGATTAGGATTAAGCTTTGTATTTTTTAGTTTTTCTCTAGGATTTTTGTAGCTCTCTAGATCTTCTTCCTCCCTAGAAATTCTGTAAGAGAGAGTTTGTAAGAGAGAGAAAGCTTGTGTACATCAAGGAGTGACAACTTGTGAAGTAAGGATTGATCCATTCTCTTCTCTCTACTCTTGCATTTTCTAGTGTACTTGTTTTCTTACTTGCTTTCTTTATTTTCTTGCAATTTTATTCATGCTTTGCTTTTCTTTTTGTAATGGCTTGTAGCTAACTTTTCTACATGTACTAGCTAACCACTAACCTTGCTAACTACTAACTCATGGGCGATTGCTATATTTCATCTTGCAAGTTGTATGGTCTTCTCTTCTCCGATGGGTTACTTTCATTGCTTGGCTAGTTCTTGTTGTAATTCCATATGATTCATGTGTGCCTCATTTAGAGCCTTGTCTTTGAACAAGTGCCTTGATGGAACATGGAGATGGATCACCAAACATATGCTATTTGTTGTACAACTTCATTACTTCCATTATTGAATGTTGTATCTTCTTCCTTAGCATCCCTTGTGTGTCGCTCTTTTGATTCCATTATTGAAAGTCTATCTTGTAGGCCAATGACATCTATGAGGCTACAAGACAAGTCCAAGAATGATCCCCCATCATCCAAGTGGGAAAGTAATTAGACCAACACGCAAGACAAATCTATGCCGATGAATCAACATGAGGCACGCATTCACTATCACGGAGTTTAGTAAGTCTTTAGCAAGGTAGTAAGGTTAGCTAGTCATGGTTTTCTTCAATCTTAAATCTTTTCAAAGTTTTACTTTCTTTTAGTTGTAATTCTAAAGCCAATCTTAATTTTGATTTCTTTACACTTTCCATCATGAACATTTCCACCCATTCTTTCATTTCTTTTTCATTTGATTCTTTATTCTTTTAAAGCAAAGAAGAATCTTTGTTTTCTTTTCTTCACTACCAACCGTAACGCTTCCATCGCAAGCTCTCCCTGAGAATCGACTCGGTATAGCCCTATGCTATAACGGAGATAAGAAAGGGTATATTAATCATCTTTCATATATTTGTGGAGTGATCTAAGCACTTGAGGTTGTTTCTAAACCTTAACTCTCTTTCATTTGAATATACATTGTGTGCAAATTATACTCCACAATACAACACCTTTCTCGTCTAATCAAAAAATGGCGCCGTTGCCGGGGAAAGCAACGTTTTAGGTTTAAAGTGAAGAACTAAACGAATCTTCTTCTCTGTTGCAGGTTACAGGTTGAAGAAAACAGGAACTTTGCATTGCAGTGACATATAAGTGGACCTGGGCCTCTGCTCTCGAAAGCAGAGACCAGGATCCCTCCAAATTGCCGCAAAATCCTGGCTTTTGCCGCAAATTTGCGGCAATAAGAAGTGCACTACTGATCATTTTTCTGCAGGGTCTCTGATTCTGCAAAATACTCTGCTGCATTACTTAATTTCCTATATTATTCACCCTATACCTGCTTAATAAAGTCAACAGTAAAAAAATTGGTTGTAATCGTTAAAAGTTGATTAGACATTTGCATTTTTAGGCACGTGTCTTTTCAATTCATTTACTTTTACTGTTGAAGAGTGCTGGATGCAAGGTACGTAAGCATTGCATGTAGACTAGGAATCATCTCTTGCTTGATTTTCATGCTTTGAGTGAATCCTTGTTATCTATCTTGTACACTTGCACAATTCAATTTTAAGGGCATAACCGATAAATAAGATAAGGTGGGGAGTTCATTACCCTTTCCTTAGCCCGAAAACCACAACCCAAGCACTCACTAACCCAAGCCTAATTTAATAAAAAAAGTAGACGTTGGCCCTAGGGACATCTCAGACTCATTTAGGAGATTATCCTAAGGGGGAAAAGTGTTGGAAATTGACTCTTGTAAAATCAGTGTCTAGGAAAGGGATTGAGGGCCGAAAGCCCGAAGGTTGCTGGTTACTTAATTAAGGAACGTCTCTGACGGAAAACCTCCCAACAACCTTGACCTTTCCTGGCTGATTAGCTTGTGGTCAAAGTCTACACTAAACTGTTGGCCCAAAGGCCTATCACTCTAGTTTTGATGATGATCAACTCATGAAGTTATGATTACTAATGATCTTGTGTTTAATTAGTGACAGATTCATTATCAAGATCTTAGTAGGTGTGGAGCTTCAACAAAGGATTTAAAGACAAGTTGGAAGCTAGCACCGGTTGATTCACGAGCCTATGCATCAAGAACACATTTAGAGATGAGCTCGGTGGATTGCATTTGGACCAAGTCAAGAAGATGAGAAGCCTTCAAGTGAAGACTTCAAGAAGATGAAGACTTGTGTCTAGGTATAAGATTTTTTGTTTTAGTTAAAAATGTAAAGGATAGATAGTTGGTGGATTGCTCAAGTTATATCACACACACACTCTTAATAGAACTCTTGATAGAATTGCTTTCATAAAAGATTTTTATATTTAGAAAAGAATTTTAGTTAATAAAAGATTCTCTTTTGACAATATATATATACCTTGGTTTTTGGTATTTCTATCATGTATATTCTTTTTCAACCATAACCAAGTTTAGAGCTTAATGTCAAAAATATAGATATTACATTATGATTGTGTAGTGGATCATATCCATACACACTATGCTTTAAAATGAAATCAAATATCTTGTTTTTATATTTTGTGAAGTTATGAAAACCAAGTTTGAAAAATACATGTTTTGATTTTTGATAAAATTTGCAAGACGCTGAAATGATATGAATATGTTGATATATGTCTTGAAAATTTTTATCACAAGTTTGGTTTTCAATATAGAATGTTAAAACAAGTTTATGGAATTTTTATAAGTGTTAAAAGATTTTAAAATTAATTTTTAAAACAGTTTTCCAGACCTGATATTGGCTGACAGGCCAGTCCGGTCGACCGCCCGGTCGACCGAACCAAGGGCCGGTCGACCCACGGTCGACCGGACGTGCACAGACTTGTGCATGTCTGTCAGCACAGTGGTCCGGTCGACCGCTGCAGAGAGTTCTGCTCTCTGGATTTCTGGGTCGACCGGGCGGTCGACCGGAGGCTGCAACGGTCGGATTTTTGACCGTTGCCGGTCGACCGGCCGGTCGACCGGAAGCTCTGACAGAGCCCAACGGTCAGATTTTTCTGACCTCTATAAAAGGGGTTTTGTCATTGTTTGAAGCCAAGATTTTGGGAACTTCTTGAGCCAGTTTTTCTAAGTCATTTCAGAAGTTTTCTCCACAAAATAGAGAGCAAATACTTCCCATCTAAAAGGGAGTTTTTATTAAGAGAGTGTAAAAGTGATTTCTTGTGTTTTTCACCATAGTTCTTTTCCTTGATTTTCTCACACTACACTTGAGCTTCCATTGTAATATCTATCCTCTAGGAGAGTTGTAGTGAGAGTTTTTGTAAGGTGATCAAAGTGTTGTGATCACCAAAGATCTTTTCTTTGTTCTTTGAGGAGACGGGCAAGTGTGCTTGTTGGTGGTTAGAGTTCGGTTGTGAACTCTTGGTGGTTTGAGGTGCGGCCTCGGCGAGCTTGTGGAGCTTGCGTGTGTACGGGACTTGGGAGTCCGAGGGATTGTAGGTGTTGCGGCACCAAGGAGAGATCCATTGGGATCTTGCATAGTGGAAACCCTTCGTGTGTCGAAGGCGGGGATGTAGAGCAAGTGTGCTCGAACCTCGAAACAAACCCTTTGTGTTTGCGATTGCTTACTCTATCTCTCTTTCTCTCTTTGTCTCTTATATCTTGCATTACTTTATAGTCTTTATCTCTTATATGCATGATATACCCTTGTGCTCATAATTGTTATACTTGCTTGGGATTGTTGTTAACACTAGTATTCAACCAAGAGAGCCAACGCGGCACCTCAACCCATTTCAAGGGGAATCTAGAGGAGCTTGTCCAGAGCCCTGCAAAGGGAATTCGGCAATACTCTTGTGTTATACATAAGTGTTTAATTAAAAGAAGTTTTATTTGGTCATCTTAGTTTTAATTCCGCATCATTTGTTCATAAGTGACCATTAGATTAGCCATCACCTATTCACCCCCCCTCTAGGTGATATTTCAATTGGTATCAGAGCCAAGTGATCTTGATATTAGGTCTAACAACCTAGAGTTAAAGATTCTCATTTTAGGCTAATCACAATATTTTGTACACACACCATGGACTTCATGTCACCACCCACCTTTGACATCCTCAACATCAACATTTGGAAGGTTAAGATGTCATTGTACCTCAAAGCCCTAGGTTTTCATGTATATCTTGCCACTACTAATAATGCTTATTCTTTAGATGGTAAGAATTTTGAGGCTAACTCAAAAGCCCTTCATGCTATCAAGTCTACCCTAGATGATGTTTATTTATCTAGAGTTGCTAACATTGATTCGGCTTTTGTAGCTTGGAACATCATCACCTCCCTTGACGAAAAGGATCTATATTATGCCGGGAGCGATTCGGACGTTGGAAGCGTCACCTCCAACGTATGCTACATGGTCCAAGGGGATAACCCCCTTGAGGTAACTTCCGAATCCGAGGAAGATAATATTATGTCATATGATGAGCTCAATTCATTTTGCCAATTATTGCTTGAGAAATATGACATGAAAAAGAAAGAAATTAAAAATTTGAAAAAGGACATTGCTTGCATGCATAAAGAACATGACTCATTTAGAGATAACATTGCATGCTTAGAAAAGGATAACAAAAGTTTGAAAAAGAAATTTGATTGCATGCATGTAGAAAATGATTCTTTTAGAAATAAACTTGCATGTTTAGAAAAGGAAAATAAAGATTTGAAAAATGAAAATGTTTCCTTGCTTTCAAAATTGAATGATCTTTGTGAAGGGAACAATATTTGAAAAATGATATTGCTATGGTGGAACAACAAAAAGAAAGTATTTTACAAGAAAATAAATCTTTAAAAAGAAAATTTGTTGAAAAAGAAAAAGATAATGTTTTTCAAAGAAAAAGAAAAATGTTTCTTTATCTCACCATGCTTTACATGCCACAACTAATGAGATTAAGATTTTGAAAAATAAAATGGATGGTTTGAGTTCAACTTTGAACTCTTGTGCTTTTAATCATTCTAGGTTGGAGTCAATGTTTTCAAAGAAACAAACTCCACACATTCATGCACTTCATAACCATGCATTTGCTTATGTTGCACAACATGATCACACTCCTACACATAAGCATACTAAGGTGTACATATGTACACATTGTGGCCGCAAAGGCCATTTAGCAAAATATTGTTTTGATAAGAAACCTCATTTATATTTTGCTAAGTATAAAATATTTTGGGATCCTTACAATAAAGCTAACCCCAAAGGACCCAAGAAAGTATGGGTACCAAAACCCCCACCCTTTGATTTTGATGTAGGTGAGGGCTCTCACAAAACGTGAGAGGATTGGTGCCTTGATAGCGGATGCAATGGACATGATGGACAAACTTTTGGATGCATTGCTATCAAGGAAATTTTGGTGGGAAAGACCACCATACTTGGAGCTTTGGAGTTGGTAACAATTTCAAAACTCCTATTTTATTTATGTACATGCTTTTATTTTCATAATATCATTCATAACATGTTCATGTTCTAAGATTTTATGTGCTTCATGTGGTATTTACATGCTTAGATGTAGAATTTGTCAAACTTGTATTTATACATGTACAAATAGTAAATTACAATTGATTCATATATGATTGAACTTCATGCTCATTTGTACCCACTATATGTATATGTATAGGCTAGTTTTGATGATTCTCTTTTATACATGTTTTTGCCTTATTTGTATGCTTTACTTCATGTATATATATATTTTTAATTCAAACCTAATAAATATACATGTATACCCGTGAGTCTCTTGCCTTCATGCAAATACCTTTGATAGACTCTTTTAGATTTGGGATATGTATGTGTATTGTTAGGATTGGATTAATCATACATGTACCATGAAGATTAGTATTTTAATGTAAAATGATTTTTCATGATTTGTTGTTGATAAAATTTGTCTTATGATCTTTTGAGCTAAATTGACTATTTTCATAATAATACCATTTACATAACTTTTGAACACTCACTTTTTAAGAAAATAGATAATATTGAGCTTTATGGAATATGAGTGCTTGAACTTTTATGTATTTAGTATTATTCATGGAAAACATTTGACTTTATTTCTTTGAAGGATCTTTAACTAGTTTGTCAAAAATCCATTTAAACTAGTTATCTATTCTTCAAATTGATTCACATGATCCTATTTTTAATCATATGGATAAATTCTTTTGTATTCTCAAAATTTATTTGATGCTTCATGATTTGAATATTAGTTTAAATGTTAGTATTTGTCAACACTTGGATTTATACTTGTACACATAATGGATCACAAATAAATCTATATATGATTGGGTTTGAATGCTTATTTGTGCCCATTAGGTGTGCTAGTATAGCCTAAGTTTTGATGATTATTACATTTTAAACTTGTATTCCCATTTTGGATTTATGCTATGATCATGTGCTTTCATTTCATGTATATGTTTGTCTTGCCAAAACATTAAGATATACATGGATACCTCTTGAGTCATTTGTCTTTCATGCAAATCTATATATGGACTCAATTGTGTTTTAAGGATATGTATGTATACTTAATGTCTTGTCAAAACATACATATATCTTGAAATATAAATTTTTGTTTTTTAATAAAAATTTTGTAATTTTTCAATAAAATTTTTGTGATGGATTTCATGATTTCAAAATTTAAAGGAATATTGAGTTTTATTGCTACTTTTCATGATACCATGTTCCATATAACACTAGCACACTCACTTCTTTTTGAAAATTTTATGGACTTCATGGATATTAGAGTGTTTTTAGTGCCATGTGATTTACTTGTGTTTCATGAAAAATATTTTTCTAGTGCAAATTCTTCATTTGGTAGAGTTTTTTCAAACTAAGCTTATTTTCAAATCTATTTTTGAAAACCCCTACCATCTATGGGAGGATGGATGGGCGATTATGCCTTGTATGCTTCATTAAAAATCTTTTACCTTGTGCATATGAAGGGTGGTAGGTTATGAGATATACACTTGATTTTATTGTTATGTCAATTGGTATCATTGAATCGTTTCAATTGGTATCAATATGAACTTATTTTGTATATACTCATATTTTGTTTTCTTATATATATGTATGTATCAATTTCAATTGGTATACTCATTTCTCATACATATATATGATTTCCATGTGCTTAACTCACTATTGGCTCACATTTTTAAAAGCACAAAGTTTATGATGAAAAATAAAAAAAAATTTTCTATTGATATCAAAATAAATAAAAAATATGTTGATTTGATATCTCAAAATGTGTTTTATTAAGAAAGTTCAAAATTTTGTCTTGATAAAGAAATATTCAAAATTTTTGATTTGTATTTCCTATATGCAAGGAGAGCTTAACATCTCTCTTACATATGGATTCATGTTGAGTATATTATAAATTGAGGAGCTTGACAACTCTTCTTTATATGATATACGTGTGTAGGGGGAGCTTCACATCTCCTCTTATGCATTACATAATATGCGTTATGTGAACTAGGGCTTGTCATCCCTCTTTCATGTAATGTATATGTGTAGGGAAGCTAACTTAGCGTCTTCCTCTTCATGAATGTATATCGCATATAACCATTTTTGATTGATTTGTATTACCCCTCTTTGATTTCCTTGTTTTTGACAAAAAAGGGGGAGAAAAATTTGTTTGATTGATTTTACTTTGAACCCTTTGTTGATGATTGACAAAAAGGGGGAGAAGTATTTGAGTTATATGCATGATTTCCTTAAGGGGGAGAAGTATTTGTTCCTTACTTAAGGGGGAGAAAGATTTTGAGATTTTGAGTTTTTATACTTGTGCTTTTACTCATGCATAGCAATAAAATAATAAGATAAAAGTTTGAGAAAAAGATTTGTGCATTCATTTGCATACATATTTATGTGCTTTAATGTCATATCTATTTATTTCTAGTGATGCATGAGTTAAGGGGGAGCTTCTTTGAAGCTTTACTTTAATCCATGCATATATAACTCCATGAGTTTTGTCATCATCAAAAAGGGGGAGATTGTTAGCCCAAAGGCCTATCACTCTAGTTTTGATGATGATCAACTCATGAAGTTATGATTACTAATGATCTTGTGTTTAATTAGTGACAGATTCATTATCAAGATCTTAGTAGGTGTGGAGCTTCAACAAAGGATTTAAAGACAAGTTGGAAGCTAGCACCGGTTGATTCACGAGCCTATGCATCAAGAACACATCTAGAGATGAGCTCGGTGGATTGCATTTGGACCAAGTCAAGAAGATGAGAAGCCTTCAAGTGAAGACTTCAAGAATATGAAGACTTGTGTCTAGGTATAAGATTTTTTTTGTTTTAGTTAAAAATGTAAAGGATAGATAGTTGGTGGATTGCTCAAGTTATATCACACACACACTCTTAATAGAACTCTTGATAGAATTGCTTTCATAAAAGATTTTTATATTTAGAAAAGAATTTTTAGTTAATAAAAGATTCTCTTTTGACGATATTTCTGGTGGGTTCCTCAAAACCCCAAGCAAAGTTGATTGGGCCATGTTTCGTGGACCAATCAGACCACCACCGGAACCCCCACCTTAAGGTAATTTTTTTTCCTTCCCTCTCTATTTTGTTTCATGCATACATATATCACGATGCATTGAGGACAATGCATGAAATAAGTGTGGGGGAGGGTTTACTAACATAGAATTTTTAGATCTTCTTTCTTTTACACTTCTTTTTAGAAATAAAAATAAATAAAAAAATAATTTAAAAAAAAACTTTTTGAAATAAGAGACAAAATTTTGATCTATTTTTAAGAAAATTAAGATGTATCTTAGAAATTAAGAAAGCCTTAATTATGACATCTTAAACCTAGTTGAAATAAGAGATCTAGTTTAAAATTATAGGCTAAGTAAGTAAAATTGGTGAGATATTCTTATCTTGAATTTTTTGCCTTAGATAGTATGCACTTTACACTTACACATTTTTGGGATGGAAACAAAGACCTAAAATGCCATATATAAAAAAAATATATAAAAAGAAAAAAAAAATCACTTATTAAGCTAGATAATTATGCCTCAAGAAGCATGATTATTCACGCCTAACGGTGGTCAAAAGAAAAACATCACTCATTAAGCTGGAGAATTATGCCTCAAGAAGCATGATTATTCACGCCTAACGGTGATCAAATAAATAATCCCTTAGTTTTGTGGCCTTTTTCACTCGAGTCCTTAAACCCGAGAGATGTTTTCTCATCTGGTGCCCTAGGACCGTCTGGTTTGGGAGTCATCGGTTATAGGCTCGCTACATGGGTGAACTAGAAAGCCTAAGAAAACTAAGGGAAGAAAAAAGAGAAAAAGAAAAAAAATATATATATAAATAAATGGCTTGATGGTTGGAGTTGAAATCCCAGAAATTTTCACTGAGCACGGTGTGCATACTATTTAGGTTTTATGAAGGATAAAGTATTCAATCCAATTTTGAATTCTTACCTTAATTGAAGACAAGATCTTGCATAGAGACTAAGTTTAAGGAAGAATGATTATAGGTGGACTTATGACCTTAGATCACTTATATTTTTGCAAAAATAGTTCGAAAACATGTCTCTCTTTCAAAATGAATTTTCAAAACACTAACATTTGTCTTCTTTCTTTATGGATTTTGTGGGTGTAATCCGCTGAAAACCCTCAGGAGACAATACTCCTCCTCTAGGGTAACCTAGAGGTTTAACGGCTTGTTGCACACGCTCAGTGCAATCGCGTCACCTGCGAAATTGGTGTAATAAAATTGGTAGTGTAGTTTTTCTTTTTCTTTGTTTTGCTCGGGACGAGCAAAAGAATAAGTGTGGGGGTGTGATTGATACACAATATTGCATATTTTACCACATAATCCCCATACATATTGCAAATAAATATATGATTTTTACTCATCTTCTCTATATTTTTACAGGTTCACAACTGAAATGAGAGAAAGCCCAATAATCACTTTAATTAGCAATAATTAAAGAGATTAATTTCAAGCCCAAGATAAAGCCCAAATTTGAATCCAGGATCCAGAGAAATCTACGTAACAACTCAAGATTCTAGAAGGCCACGTGGATAACAACCTCGCAACAAACCTGTTCCAGAAAATCTGGGCTCAACGGCCCAGATTTTGCCTCCAAATCTGGGATTTTGCCGCCAAATTGCGGCAAAGATAAGTCTGTTGGATCCCGGATTTTGCGCCAATAACCTGGATCTCGAAGCTTCTCTCTGAGCCCTATAAATACTGCACCTGGACCTGCGAGCAAAGGGAGAGCAGAGAAGAGAGAGAGATTAGGGATTAAGCTTTGTATTTTTTAGTTTTTCTCTAGGATTTTTGTAGCTCTCTAGATCTTCTTCCTCCCTAGAAATTCTGTAAGAGAGAGTTTGTAAGAGAGAGAAAGCTTGTGTACATCAAGGAGTGACAACTTGTGAAGCAAGGATTGATCCATTCTCTTCTCTCTACTCTTGTATTTTCTAGTGTACTTGTTTTCTTTACTTGCTTTCTTTATTTTCTTGCAATTTTATTCATGCTTTGCTTTTCTTTTGTAATGGCTTGTAGCTAACTTTTCTACATGTACTAGCTAACCACTAACCTTGCTAACTACTAACTCATGGGCGATTGCTATATTTCATCTTGCAAGTTGTATGGTCTTCTCTTCTCCGATGGGTTACTTTCATTGCTTGGCTAGTTCTTGTTGTAATTCCATATGATTCATGTGTGCCTCATTTAGAGCCTTGTCTTTGAACAAGTGCCTTGATGGAACATGGAGATGGATCACCAAACATATGCTATTTGTTGTACAACTTCATTACTTCCATTATTGAATGTTGTATCTTCTTCCTTAGCATCCCTTGTGTGTCGCTCTTTTGATTCCATTATTGAAAGTCTATCTTGTAGGCCAATGACATCTATGAGGCTACAAGACAAGTCCAAGAATGATCCCCCATCATCCAAGTGGGAAAGTAATTAGACCAACACGCAAGACAAATCTATGCCGATGAATCAACATGAGGCACGCATTCACTATCACGGAGTTTAGTAAGTCTTTAGCAAGGTAGTAAGGTTAGCTAGTCATGGTTTCTTCAATCTTAAATCTTTTCAAAGTTTTACTTTCTTTTAGTTGTAATTCTAAAGCCAATCTTAATTTTGATTTCTTTACACTTTCCATCATGAACATTTCCACCCATTCTTTCATTTCTTTTTCATTTGATTCTTTATTCTTTTAAAGCAAAGAAGAATCTTTGTTTTCTTTTCTTCACTACCAACCGTAACGCTTCCATCGCAAGCTCTCCCTGAGAATCGACTCGGTATAGCCCTATGCTATAACGGAGATAAGAAAGGGTATATTAATCATCTTTCATATATTTGTGGAGTGATCTAAGCACTTGAGGTTGTTTCTAAACCTTAACTCTCTTTCATTTGAATATACATTGTGTGCAAATTATACTCCACAATACAACACCTTTCTCGTCTAATCAGCAGCCCATTATTTCCCTCCATTTCTTCACACACACTCTCTCATTCTCCCTCTCATTCCCTCACAAAACTCCCTTTACTTCCTTATACAAGAAAAAAACTTCCTTTACATGTTTTATCTCCTCCAAAGATCAAATAGAACAAGCTAAAGTGGTGATCTAATATCACCATAAAAGGAAATTCTTGAAGACAAGGTTGTTCTAGATAACGAGTTAGGAGGGTGATATTGGTTGAAAAGTAAGAATATCCTTAAGATTTCTACCCCTCTTACACTCTTTTAACTAAGAACTAATCATGATGATTTTGTGACCTTGTAGACTCTAATATAGCGGGAAACCAAGCTTGATAAAGAGATACTCTCTTCAAGGGTGAGTAGAACATTCGAACCCCAGTAACATAGTAGGTAGAGTAAAACTTGAAATAAAGTGGGGAAATTGCTAAGTTATAAATGGACGAGAAAATGAACGATGATGCTTGTGCATGGTTTATATGTTTATGTATACATTATGAACAATCATGTGTTGTTATATTGTTGTATTTCTCATGAATGCTTACATGGGTGCATGATCGACACGTTATTGTGTATGCATAGTAGTCTAACACATGCCTCTTAAAAGAATAGTTTTATGAATGAACATCATACTTGACTTCATGCATATATTTGGCTACATATATATTGGAATGATATAACATGTTGGTTATCTTAAAAAGGTTTGCATGTTGTTAGTTTAATAAGTGGTTACTTATACATGTTAATGTCTTTCTTAATATTGGCATCATGTAAAGTAGGAATCATGTGAATCCTTTATGTTGACATTGTCTTATGAATCCTTGCATGTGACTATTACATGAAGGATATGATTATTGCATGTTTGGAGGAAGGAACCAGGTTGAACCAGAGGTGATCGAAGGGGAGATTATATTTTATGTTGATCATATATGTTAATATGGTTAAGATAGAAATTTGCATGTCACAATTATATAATATTAAACACTAGACTCTGTGATGAGTCGACTGATACAGGCAAAATCCTACGTATAAGTCGACTAACCCCAAGACTTAGTCGACTATAGGTGTGAGATTATGTTACATAAGTTGCTGGAAACCACTCTTAGTCGACCATATATAATAGGTTAGTCGACTAGCCTCAGTTACATGAAATAAACAGAGAGTGAACATCTTCTTTTAAACATGATTAGTCGACTACAGTTGACCTGTAAGTCGACTAGTACCTAGTGTAGTCGACTACACCAGAAAGGGTAGTCGACTAGAATTGGTTATAAGTAACAAACAAAGTGCACCTATCTTTTTGGTTCAGAATTAGTCGACTACAGTTGACCTGTAAGTCGACTAGTACCTAGTGTAGTCGACTATACCAGATAGATTAGTCGACTAGGTAAGTTATAGACAGGCAACAGAGAGTTAACACCTTTTTGAACTGACCCTAGTCAACTATAGCTTCTATATAAGTCAACTTAGGGTAGAGTTAGTCGACTATAGGTATGAGTTAGTCGACTATTAGGACCTGTTACTGTATTTTGGTCAGGAATTTTCATACCCAAAAATGTGTAAAAATAATATCAATTACAAGTGTTAACTTGATGATAAAATTTCAAATAAACTTACGTAATGGACATACATATAACACTATTTTACTCACTGAGCTGTCGAACTCACTCTGTTCTCATTATCACCTTCAGGTTTGGACAAAGGCAAGGGACCAGCTTAATGGCAACACATGCGGGATAGGTGTCAACGGAGACATTTTTACTCTTTTTGCTTGTTCTTGTGATATGTATATTGTTTTAGAAAACTATGCAAAAACTTCTATTTGGATGTTTACTATGAACTTGTAAATATTGAAATGCTTGGTGCTAGACTCAAATCCTGTATTATATTGTGGAATAGTAATGTATTAGACTATGTTTTCTAATGAGTTGTCGGATCAATGTTTTGGAAAATGCTAAATCATGTTAAGATCATACATGCTATCAAAGTGGATATTGATGTAAAGTATAGAACCAGCTGATGTTAGCCGAATTGAAGTATTGTATCTTGATGGGTCCCACGCTTGGATTAAGGATGATCTGTGATGATTGAAATCTGAATGAAAATGATTAACTGGGACCGTTACATTATATCTTACATATACTTTATATCATTACATTCACCATCATACTTGATGATATACACATCATATGGTATCATATACACACATCACACTTGGTGATAATTGTGTTATATATCATCACACATCGTATCAGCACATTCGTATCAGCACATATACGTACCATACTTGATGGTACGTCTATCACATATACTCAATATGGTTCTTCCGTTCTGATTAAATCTTATCTTGCCTGATATTTTTGTCATTTCCTTATCCTAGTGTCCCATACCACCAGTAGTTCATACTAAGGGCCCGCACCTCTAATAGAACTCATCCGAATCAAAGTATATGCGAGTATACTTTCATTCGAATATAAGAAAAAGTTAAATATCATGCATTTCTAGATTAATCATACGCATAAGAACCCATTGCACCTATGAATTTCTTATATCATGGCACACATTCATTCATTCATACAAACTGCACACTCACAGACATTCATTATAACAATCAATATTGTTCCTGAGTCAACGACCTAAATCAATCTTTAGGCTAATACTGTCTTAGACCTAGACCTGAGTTCTACTCCAAGTTTCTAAGTCTAAGCTCTGATACCAACTGTAACGGTCCCAGGTTTAATTACCTCAAAATCCATAATCGTCAACCTTATTGCTCGTTAATTAGAATATACTAAAGAAAATTTTGGCAGTTATCTCCTCTGAAATATAGACTCATCTCAATATTATAATTAGATTTCAGCTAACATCAGCCTACTTATAAATCTCATTTTCATCATATAGTCTATCTGAAGGTCCATCAAACAAACATATATAGAAGAGTGTTTCCCTGATATAATATTCTAACTCACAGTGACTAATAACATTAGAGTTTACAAAAAGGATTCACATTCTATAATAAGTACATACGTCATCTCAGGGGAACATCCTTGCAGCTCTAAGTCAGACCTTCGCCTCGCCGTGACATGAAAACATTAATCTGTGGTGGGATGAGCTCAATAGCTCAGTGAGTGAAGTCATTCAAAATAGAGTTTGTATTATACTACCATTGAACTTGAAGTATTATGCAGTTGGACAATGTCAAGAATCAGTTTCAATACTTTCACTTATGGTTGATATTGTAACTTATGAATCATAAACTCTTTCCATTATCTGATACTTCCTATATGTATTCTTTTTTTTTGGGTACACGTGTCCAATATTTTATTAACATACAATCTCAATGATTTGCAATACTTGACCTACTTGTTAGTCTCTTACAATTACCTCTTTTGTTTTCAGTTTGTAACATGTTCGTATTTCAGATATAACCATGGTCACAACACAACTCTTAGAGAGCCCAATCTTACTCACTAGATTAGTTACAGTTTAATATTGCACCTACCTCAATATACATTTAACATCACACACTACTCATGATAGTATCCAATTATAATTGTGTTCGTACATGAAGAAATACAAGACACTCACATTCATATACTGGATGTCACAACAATCTATTTAGTCGATGTCATAGGCAACTATATGCATACACTAGGTGCCATACATATTAACATACATAATTCGGATATCATAAACAATCATATCCATATACCGGATATCATAAACAATCATATGATATGCTAGGTGCCATACCTATTAACATCCATAATTCAGATATCATAAACAATCATATCCATATACCGGATATCATAAACAATCATATGATATGCTAGGCGCCATACCTATTAACATCCATAATTCAGATATCATAAACAATCATATCTATATACCGGATATCATAAACAATCGTATGATATGCTAGGCGCCATACCTATTAACATCCATAATTCGAATATCATAAACAATCATATCCATATACCGGATATCATAAACAATCATATGATATGCTAGGTGTCATACCTATTAACATCCATAATTGGGATATCATAAACAATCATATCCATATACCGGATATCATAAACATATATTCAAGTATACTTCAATAAAATAATATCAATACTTCCCTTCGATCACCTCCGGTTTAACCTGATCCCTTCCTCCGAAACAATAAATAACAACAATACTCTCCTTCGGTCACCTCCAGTTAAACCCGGTCCCTTCCTCCAATACAATAAATAACAATAATAAATAACAGCAATACTCCCCTTCGGTCACCTCGGGTTAAACCTGGTCCCTTCCTCCAATGCAATAAATAACAATAATAAATAACAACAATACTCCCCTTCGGTGACCTTCGGTTAAACCCGGTCCCTTCCTCCATTACAATAAATAACAACAATACTCCCCTTCGGTCACCTCCGGTTAAACCTGGTCCCTTCCTCCAATACAATAAGACATCATATACATATTTATGCACATTTCTTATCACAAAGGCATTCACAAATATACCGATGTGTCACACAGTCAAGTTCACGCGATTTCATTTCTTAATTCGTTAGCTTCAAAGAATTCTTATCATATTTAAGAGGTATCAAACACACACATAAATCATTCAACTTAATGATCCACAATATCGTATCGGTCAAGTTCTGATTCGTAGTACCAGTACTCGCTTTTTCTAATCATAATACTTATTCACATTTTATCATTTGGTTAACATCCGAAATTCATCATCATTTGCCTCTTTTATCCTCAGGCAAACTGTCTATTGGTTACGACTTGATTTAATTCAGAATCTTCTCATTATTTCTGATACAAGTGAAAGTTACACGACAATTCTGATATTAATGAATTATTACACTTTTAATATCATAATTATCTTTATTTTAAGTAAAGACTGATTTTAGTACCTTTATTTGGTACAGCCCAAATTTATCCCAGGTTCCACCAATACTGATGTTAACGCTACTGACTTTTTACAACATGTTTTGTTGTTACTTATTTCTATCTTCTAATTTCAAACCACACAGTCAATTACTAGTCAAATCATCCTCTGCATTCGCATATGAATCAAACCACACATATATACATGCGTACACATGCACATATTACTTACCAATGCTGGATTACTAATCTCATTAACACGACGCTCAATCTTTTGTATGTATTACTAACTTTCAATTATTAAGCTAATTATCTAACTCTTACCGGTTAGATAAAATCAGTGTCACTATAAAGATGTGACTTCCAAGCTTAATAGGGGATTCCGATATTCTGTTAAATCAATTACAAGAATATCTGAAAGTCTCCGGTGTATAGAGTAGGCATATCAAAATACTAGTTCAATACTATCGGATTTATTTTGTTGATATCGAATTATCCATCATAATCGATATACTTAATATTAAGTTGTCAGATTTATTCAATACTGACTCTAACTGGTTTTCACCAGTTTAATTATTCGTTTGGTGCTTATACACCATCATCTGTCACCCATTATCTGATAATCATCAGACTTGATCTTATTCAGTAGTTTTTCTTTAATAATCATTAAAAGCTAAAAGTACAATATCTACTTATGAGTCCTGTGATCGATTTCCCGTTATCATTGTTTAATCTACTCACCGGGTATACCAGTGTTAACTAACTACCATCCGATTATTATTATCCATAACTATTACTTTCATAACGGATTGGACATCACTTGCATATAATATCAATCTTCACTTAACTATCATCATTATTATTTTAATAGTCAATATACATGCAATCACGATGTTTAAGAAAATCGGAGACATCAATATTCATCACAGACAGGTAGATGGTATTAGCTGAAGATTTACACTTAACCGATTCTATCAAAGCCCAGTGTTTAGTTATTTGATTCTAAATTCTAATAAATACTCGCAACATATACATCATGTTCAGAGACTCACACACGTATAACTCATGTGGTATTTGTCTATGTTCACTCATATTAATACGTGTTCCAGTACTTAACGACCATGTCTATACAAATTATAATTAGCAAGGTCACGATTTGGTATCATACCCGTGTTATGTTCACACGCATATACATAACACATCCGCAATTCATCATTTGGGATATTCTATTGGATTCCGGTTCCATAACACCCAATCGCTCTTACAATAAATATCGCAATCATCTTTTTAATGATGTAATCTCTTAGTTCTAATGAATCAATATTATCAATAATTTCCCAAGAACAATTACTACTAACTTGGAAAAAATCAGACTTGAGTTAAGACTTCCACTCACTCGGTATATCGATAAATTTTGAACACCCAATACCATATACTGATATACAAGATGTGTAGTGTTTTTCATTGATTTTGCAAAAGGGAAAACTTACAAAAAAGGGGTCGAGGAGCTAAATTACAAGTATCCGAAAAAAGATTACAAGTAGATCTCCTCTGAGATTCTGGAGAAGTGTGCCGATAGGAGTCTGGTCAGCGCGCGACCACTTTGTCCCTTTTACGATGCGATCGATGGGATTCCCTTTTTGCCTGGTTCGAGAAATTGGAGAACAGAAGGTTGGTAGAACCCTCTTATTACTTCTCAAACTGCCTCCACTTGGGAATTTCTTCTCGCCTGATTCCGGAGATTCCTTGAGAGGGAGGAAGATCTTAGGGTATCAGCACCCTGATTAGAGAAGTAGTTCTCTGAATTCTTAGAAGTAAGAGAATAGATCTCTGTTTAACCGTCTCTCTCTGTGCGTGTGTCTCTGTGCGCGCCTGTCTGTCTGTCTACGTATGCCTCTGGTGGGCTATTTATAGGGAGAGCAGGGGTATAATTGTCCCTTGAAAATCTGAAAACATATTGAGTCAATCTGTTTAAATCTGAAAGGTAGCCTTGCTGCGAGGCTAGAATCAGCTTCTGCGAAGTTAGGAATAGCAGCTAGCGTCAATCTCATGATCTGTTTTGATTCTTTCCAAATGACTGAAAGATCTCCCCTGATCCTCTTACTTATTTTAGGAGAGTCAAGAGATTACGGTAATCAACTGCCAAATTTGATCTCAGATTTGATCTTAATTAGATTTGATCTTGAATAGATTTGATCTCATCTGGGGATTTAATTGGTCAAAGGTTGACCATAACAGACCCGCAATGGAGCTGCCGCGTCGAGCTCGCAGCGGAGCTGGAGGAAGCGTCTGGCGAAGTTAGAAAGAAAGCTCTTCAGCGGAGCTGGATAAACATCTGTGGCGAAGCTACCGAACATCCTTCTGCGCAGTTGCGTGTGACTTTGAGCGAAGCTAACTCTCTGCGGAGTTAATTGAGCATTTCAGGCAAAGATGTAAGTTAGCTCCCTGATGGAGCTTTGAACGGCTCCAAGGCGAAGTTGGATAAACTTAGCCTCTCTGGTGAGACTATCCCCTTGGGCTCATGTGACGCTAAGTGGTAAGCTAACCTAGCATCTTAGACCTACTTAGGTCTCTTCAAAGACAATCTGGGCTCACTGTCTGCTTCACTGGATTAGTAGAGTCCAAGTTGCTGATCTGTCCCTGGGAGATGGGTACAAAACTGGTCGTCGCTTGTCTGTCACTTGTCTTTTGTAAATGTCAACAAGTTAGACATTATTCTGGCCAGTCAGGAATCTTGTCTTTTTTAGAGTGTTAACAAGACCCCCTTCAAAGTTTTCGAAAGTCTGCAATGGAATGGTTCAGACTTCGAAATACTTTGAATTGCTTTGATTGATGGTATGTGAAGTACGAACGTCGCCATGGTGGTTGAGTTCAGCTTCGCTTTCAATCCTGCTTCCGGATTGAAATAAGTTCGCCGAAGAATCGTGTAGATTCATGATTCTGGGTAGCTTCGCAGCTGGGTAGCTTCGCGTTCGAGCCTCCTAGAGTAGATTCGCTTCAAATTGGTCTTGGAACGTCGTTCCTTTCCCGAGGCTAATTGCCTTTCGGCTAGTTACGAGAAGGATTGCTTCTTTTTCGAGATTAGAATAACCTCTCTTGCATTAACGAGGAAGATCATTGCTTCCACGTGCATTTCCGAGGGAGACTATTCCCTTTCTCAAGGCTCAGTGCTTGAATGCCTTAAATTCGCTCGCGCTTCCAAGCTTGAAGCAGCGGCGGTGTGGCCAGGCCATGAGGCTATAAATAGGACACTTGAAGTCCTCTTCAAGGAAACAGTCCATTCATGACATCTCCTGGTTGTTCAGAGAAGGATACTCAGATCTCTGAAATAGTGGGGGTGCCCACTCTGGTCATTAACCGGCCAAGAACTGGTGAGTCTCGGTCATCCAGAGACTTCACCAATGGACTAGTGACTTTAGGGAGTTTATCTCCCTTATTTTAGCTTTATCAGCTGCCTCAGGGATTGATTTCCCTTGTTCTTCATTTTGTATCTGATTGTCTTACAGAGAAGGGCTTCAGTCTTATTTCCCAGCTTCTTGGCGAAGCTATCATTTCCGCTTTGATCAAAGAAAGATCATTCCATGCTCGCCTGTTATGTTCGCCATGTAGGCAAAGATTGGAACTTAGTCTCTTTAAGGTTGAGCCAGTCTTGCCATATAGGTAGGGTCAAGACTGCGTCCTTTCGGATCAGTCTGGCCTAGCCGTATAGGTGAGGCTAGGACTTAGTCCTTTTTGAGGCTTCTCCAGCCTAACTGCCTTAGGCAGAGCTAAGACTCGGCTTATGCTGAGCTATCCCATCATCACTGCGCAAGCGAGGCTAACCTTTTCTTAACTGAAATCCATCCTTAAAGTGCCACTGGATCGGATATAAATTGCTTGACCCAAAGAATTTGACATAACGTATCATGCTTGCATTTTCCTTTGATTTACTACTAACCTGTTTCCAGTTTGCGTTGCAATGAACTGTGCCAGCCAGTCTTTTGTTTTGATGAAAGAGACTAGAAACTTGCTTCTTGATCTTCAAGTTGAAGCTTTAATCATAAGCAGGAGGAACATACTGGAGCAGCTGATGCGTGTTCCTAGAAGAGATTGGCAGTCGCTTATCCGAGATGATCCACTTCGATAAGGGGCTGGTAGTCGCTTATCCGCGATGATCCACTTCGGGAGAGCGGACGTCACCTGTAAGGTCTCGGATCCTTCCTCTGCCAATTTTGATTACGGAAGATCCAGTTTTCTGGTGGCAACCAGTCCTTTACCAATTTTGATCAAAGAAGATCCAGCTTCTTGATGGCAAAATCTGTCATTATGCGAAGGATTACGGCCTTGTGCAGGAGGAAGGCCTTTCGTGTCCAGTTAGTTTGGCTTGAAAGTAGATAGGACCACTTGTATGCCTTTGGAGCAATGATTCGGTTGTACAAAAGACCACTCAGATGTAGCGTCAATGTATCTTCTCTTTTGAATCAAATAAAATGTTTATTTTCTGCTTATCTGCTTTGTTTCCTCCTTTTTGATCCGAGAACACCTGGAGTGGACCAACTTAGGCAAGTCTGTTCCTTAGGAGGAATTAGAACTCTTAGCGGAGCTAAACTTCCGGCGAAGTTAGAGATTGACACCCAACTGAGTCAGGAACAAATCTCTGGCGGAGCTATCGTGGAATTTCCGCGAAGCCGGAGCTTAAGGCACTTTTCTCAGTGAAGTTATTCAAGTGTTGCGCAAAGTCGACACTGAACTCACGATGGAGTTAGCCCTTAGCGGGGCTGAAGTAATGCTTCTCGGGAAGGCGCTTAGGCGCCGTTTCAAATTAATTTGAAACGACTGCCTGCGCTCCTTTCGAGGAGGTGACATTTAGGCAATCATCAGCCTATAAAAGTCTAATCGGGCTGAAAGAGAAGGCACCAATTCTCTTTAAATTTTCAGAGAACTGCAAATCTCTTCTTCTTCTTTCTCCTACATTTGGAATTTCAAGAACTTCTTCCGTTCTCCAATGGCTCCCAAAAGACGAGCAGGAAAGGAGATAGCAACTTCCACAACGAAGGGTCCTTCTCCTCCTCCGGTTATCGAACGACCTATCGCGGGTAGGGATCTTTCCCTTTTGTTCAGAGATTTTCATCTCTTCTTGAAGCCAATCTTTCGGCTATCTCATAATGAATCTAGAACGATCTATTGTGATCCAGTGATCTCAGGGAGTTCAAGTCCCTTAATTTCCCTTGATTTCTTGATTGGGAATCTTAGAACCGAAGGGTCTCTTCTTCAAGCTTCCGGGCGAAGCTATCCCTTGGGCGGTTCACATCCTGTTGGATGATAGGATGTAAAGTTAGCCTCAGAAGCGCAGTTGGAAAAGGACTTTAATGCCCTCGAAATAATTTTTAAGCAGCGGTACTCTTCTGGCAAAGTTAGCTCTTGAGGCTCCTTCGCGTTGAGGCCAAGCTTTCAAAGTGACGCTAATACTTGGATACTTTTCTGCATCCTGCCTTCACGTGGAGTGCGGAATTAAGCTGCAGTTGCGAAGCTGAGCTTCAGAGCGAAGCTGTTGTTAGGCCAACTTCGCTCGGAGGGCGAAGCTATGCCTTAACAAAAAAATTATATTCTTATTTTAGCTTTCCTTCAGCCGATGAACTAATCATAATTTCTCCTTATTTTTGCAGTGCACTATACTCTTGGTCCTCTGAACAGTCTTTTTGGAGCAACCAGGCGGCTGGACGGCAATGTCAGGCTGCAGTTCCAAGGGCAGGCTTCATTATTCAGCGTGCGGAGCGCTCCTGATCGGGATGCACTTATTCATGCTGGAGATCAGCGTACCATGAGGAGCATCTTAACTACTTCTCCCCTTGAAGATTCCGACCGAAGAATCTATCGGAAGCCTGGCTTCATGTTTGGAGATGCAGCACCAGACAACGATCACCAGCTGCTAGCCGGAGAGGGCAGTGGATTTTTAAACTGGATGATGAGAAGTACTATCTCCCATCTAGCAAGCGGCATTTTCCCTTGTCCTTTTTTCAACGTATGACGAGGGCTCGAAAGATGCAGTGGTAAGTGACTCGAGCTACTGACTCCGTTCACGTGGGGAAGTTAATAGCTCCGTCCCCTGGTTAGACGAGGGTGGGTCCTCCTCGCTGTATATTGGATCTCCACCCTGAGAACGTACTTCCAGACATCCCAGTGGGAGAAAATCCTGCGGTGGCTCAGACCTTTGAAAATCAGTTCTTTAAGGTTCATGGCAATTATCCAGCTACTGATTTCAGGACCCCGGGGTGGATTCATCCCCCAAGGCATGGTGGAGGGACTTGACTCTATATGTCCTTGTCCATTTTGAGGAGGATCTGGAGAGGCTGGGACTCTACGAGGCCGTTAGGGTGACCTGTTATGGCATTCAGATAAGCGTAGCGAACTTCTACGCCATCTTTGAGTTGTACTGCCTGGCTACTGTAGGCTATCAAAAAATTACTACGGACAAAGCCTCAGACGCGAACCTCCCAGATGCGGAGATAGCTTCCAGTCTCAGACGCGAACCTTCCAGACGCGAACTTCCCAGACGCAGACCTTGCGTTCCAATGTCAAACGCAGAGGTCGCCAGATGCGGACCTCGCGTTCCAATATCAGACGCGGACCTCGCGTCCTTTCTCAGTCAAACGCGGAGGTCGCCAGACGCGGACCTCGCATCCTTTGTCAGACGCGAAAGTCGTCAGACGCGAAGGTCGCGTTTCAACTCAAACGCGAGCCTGAGCAGCTCCGCGTTCTAACACAGACGCGAGCCTGTGAGCTCCGCGTCTCAACATCAAAGCGAGGTCCGCGTCCAGCGCGAGACCCGCATTTTTTGCTATAACTGAGCCACAAACTTGGTCAGTTATACCCCATTTTCTCTCCACATAATGGGGAATAACTTCCTATTATGGAGAGATTTAAGGAGTTGGTTACACTCCTCCCATTATGGAGAGATTTAAGGGGTTGGTTACACCCCAATTCCTCAATAAATAGCTATGAATAGCTAGAGAAGGGAGAGGACGGCAGGGGGACCTCTCTAAGGGACCCCGGGGGGAGGGGACCTCTTCTAAAAGAGGCTCTGAGGGGACCTCTTCTAAAAGGGCTGAGGAGGAGAGTCCTGAGAAAGGAATCCAAGAAGCCATGGGCAGAGGAGGAGAGCTACCTCAACAGAGTTCGGCCTCGAAGCTCTTGTAGCCTGGGAAGAGTTCAATTCTTTCTGTTAACTTGTTAAGTTCAAGTTCTTTAAATCTCTTTGAGATTCCATTACTGAGAGGAGCTGTGCTACTCCACCAGTCGATCTAAAGAGAGGATCCACAAGAAAAACTTGACGTTCGGCTAGTCAACGGAGAACAAGACTCACTCTCCACCGCCACATGAAGAACCCAGCTTTAAACGAAGAGGAGAATCAATCATGAGATTCCCTCTCTTTTGTAATCAGATTGTATCCGTTGTAATCTTCTATTCAATCAAAAGAATTTTGCAATTGTGATCTTTTCCGACGCGTACAAAAGATGGCGACTCCGTTGGGGAAAACTTTGTCGTTCTCAACCAACGAGAAAGTAGTGGCGCAAGCCGACGTCAAGATGCTTGGATTCACAGTCGAATCGCTTGTGATCGAATTCGACTAAGAGAAGTTGAACTCCCCCTAAGCTTCGGGAGTCTCCCGTGGAGATTACATGGTCAGCCCCAATGTCTTTTCAGAGACCCGCGCGATGACCCATGGTTAAGATGGCAATAGAGACCAATCTCCCCTCCATCCTTTTATCAAGGCACTTTCAGTTCCGAATGCTGGGGGTTCTCAACAACCTCTTTGACTCAATCGGAATGCCGAGAGACGGCGAAGGCGTTGCACTCATTGCCAGCAGACAAGAGTGGTTGTAACAGCATATGTGGCCCGCATCAATGTCTCCTACGAGACCCGCGAGGCCAATGATGATGAAGGCAAATCTCGCCGCAAAACTCCTCCCAAGGCTCAGCAAATTCAATTTGCAGGGGGTTCGCATCAACTCCTGCGAGCCAAACGGATTGCTGATCGTCGACAAAGACGTTAAGTTCACCATCAGCAAATAGAGCTCGCTTTCACCCCCGCTTTTTGGCATCAAACGCGAAGTTCGCTTTCAGCCCCGCATTTCTGCAACAAAACGCGATGCTCGCGTTCACGAGCTGCGCGTTTCAGCGCCAAAATGTGAAGTTCGTGTCCAGCCTCAAGCTGTGCAAAAACGCGAGAATGCGCGACCCACGTTCAGCCTAAGGCCGCGCCAGAACATGACCTTAGCCTGCGAGAATCGCTGACAGTGTTAAAGGTTGACCTTCGCGTTTCTATTCAAAAGCACAAGACACGCGTTTAGCAGGAGGCTACGCCAGAATGAGATCATCGAGGTTCGCTTCAGAAACGCGAGGTTCGCGTTCAGCCCCAAGAGGCCATGTTCAAATATGAACTGAGAAGCTCTCATCCCATGGGTTCGAGTGTCATTGCGAGCAGTTCATATCGGCGGTAATCTTTGATTGTCACTGCAACTTTCAGATGACTGAGCCGTCAGTTTTTAGCCTGTAAGGCTTCAAACTCAAACTCCTCCAAGAGATGCGGACTTCGCGTTCCAACGCCAGACGCGGACCGCGTCCTTTCTTAGTCAAACACGGAGCGCTTCCAGACGCAGACCTCGCGTTTCAATGTCAGACGCGGAGGTCGACAGACGCTGACCTCGCGTCCTTTCTCAGTCAAACGCGAAAGTCGCCAGACGCGGACCTCACACGAGTCTGAGTAGAAGGTTTGCTAAAAACCTTGAGGGACTTGGTCCCATCCTCTCCTCCAAATCTCCTACCAATTCTCACCCACAGAGTGGTAGGGCCACAAAAATACCTATGTTCATTCCTCCAATGAAATGAACTGGGATTTGTCATGTTAACAATAAACCTCTGACAAACCAGATTTTTCAATCTCCAATGGATTCTGTCACGTTAATATTAAACCTCTGACAGTTCATTTTATTTTCCACCAAAATCCCCTACCAATTCTCTTCCATAGAGTCGTAGGTCCACAAATACAATCATTGTTAAGTTTAATATCAAACCTCTGACAATGGAAAGTTTCAATACTCCCCAGCGAGTACAAGCTTCGCTTGTCGCTCCTTTACATGGAGTCACAAATCAATCAATAATTGTCAAGTTAATACTACACCTCTGACATTCCAAACTTCACTTGTCAATTCTCATCAATAGAATGACAAGTCCTCAAAATTGCTCGTATCGCAAATCAATAATTGTCAAGTTAATACTACACCTCTGACATTCTAAACTTCACTTGTCAATTCTCATCAATAGAATGACAAGTCCTCAAAATTGCTCACATCGCAAACTAACTATTGTCATGTTAACATTACACCTCTGACAAACTACTGTTATGTTAACACTACACCTCTAACAGTAATTGAGTTGCTGCCAAGTTCAATATTAAACCTCTGACAGTTACTTTTCCTCAAGCTTCCATATCGAAGCTTAGACGAGCGATGCTAAGTTTAATATCACACCTCTAGCATCCAATTCATTGTTAAGTTCAACAATACACCTATGACAATGACTTTCCCTCGAACTTCCGTATCGGAGTCGAGATGACCAATGCTAAGATTAACATCACACCTCTAACATTACCTCCACTGTCAAGTTTAACACCACCTATGATAGTGATATCTTCAATCTCCCCAATGAAACTGAAGTTCTTATGGAGCTAAGTTAACAGTACACCTCTACCTCACATCCTTGCCAAGTTAATATCACACCTCTGACAAGTTCAATCTGATCCGTTAAGTTAATATCACACCTCTGACGGTAAAGAAATATTTATATCCCCGACGGGTCTAGTCTTACTTGTCACTCTCTTCAATAGAATGACAGGTCCACTTAAATTGCTTAAATCGCAAAATCCCATTACTGTTATGTTAAACTGTAACGCCCCGATCCTGGCGGATACGGAGACATTACTGCAACGTATATACGCAAGTCAGAAGTACCTTCACGTATATACGCTAAGCATCAGTACAGGTAAGAATCAGAGTACGAAAGCAGTGGCGCATTATACATTCCAACATATGAGTACAATTACAAAGTTATCACCAGAGGTGATCCAATATTACATGAATATTACATCACTGACGTGCGCAATTGCGAGATTACAAGGAATATACAAGAGAGAATAGTACAAGAGGGCACTCACGAGTTTGCTAAAGGAAACTCGAGAGGCACACAGGGGGGTCTGGAAAGATAAGACTCTGGACGGTCTGCTGGAGATCCACGCTACCGCTGCGCCACTCTGATCAGCAACTGGGAGAATCCACGCACTTCAAGCTCCATGACCTGGACATGAGAATCCAGGGGAGTCAGATGAAACTCCCCAGGCGAGTGGTGAAGCAAAAGCCAAGTGGCGAGCAAGGGTAAGCACATGTATAGCGATAAAACCAAATAAAGCCGAGGGCGAGCAAATCTGATTGTATGGTTTCAGATCACGGCTCCATAAGACTAGTACGTCGAAGGAATAATCCAAACAAGGAAACCCTCATATATATACCCTTATCTTATGTCACCATAATCTAAGCACATACAACCAGACTGCACTTAAGACATGATAAGATAATAAGCAGGAGGCAGGTGGATACCAGGGATAAAGCAGAGCATGAGCAATTAATATAATAATAATCATAAAACCGAAAATCCGAAGTAAAATCCGGGACAAGCAAATATGGTAAGGCATATTACAGATTCAAAGCCGTTTAAGCTGCAGGCTTCAGTATGCGTCCCATTCCACATACCTCTACTTACAACTTAAAGAGCCGATTATTAGACACTTTATTATTACTCGTCTTACCCTGATATCTAGCTATGTGAACTAGCGTCCCAGCACACATAGATCCATATCCGAGTAAAGCAAGGTTGTTATTGGAAACCAGCGGGGGTATCAACGAACTATGTTTACAGTGGGTCCCGTACATACCGGGACCACGGCCCAGGATTGTTCCGTTGCTTGGTGACGGAACCTGCCGCAAGGCTAACAGGAGGGACTTATGTATGCCCTTATCATGATTCAGGAGGAGGGAGCCAGCACTCCCCTCGGTTGCCTGGAGGCCCACAGGTCAAACCGGAAGTTTTAGTTGCACAACATGCCTAATACCACTGTAAACACGAACACATATTGATAGCCGCATGTTTCCCCCGACCCGATGCAAGTTGTTCCTTTTATGATTTATTAGGTTAATTATCAATTTACGGGAATAACAAGAGCAGGACATGATCAGGAATTCAGGAGTTCAGGTCACTGTATATAATACAGGATAACAGGTCACTGATCATGATACAGGATATCAGGTCACTGTACATAGTACAGGATAACAAGGCAGGGTTCCCGTAAATGTGATAATCACAGGTCAAGTATATCATGCTGGGTGTCAAGTGATAGCATGACAGGATGATGATATTAGACAGGTAACCAGTCATGTCAAGAGATTGATATAGTCCGGTGGCAAGCCATGTCATAACAAGGGGTCTTGCCAAATAGTAGCATGTCAGGTGTCAGGTGATAGTACAACAGTTGTCAGGTGATATACATGTGTTAAAAGTAATATGAAAACGACAAGTAGTATAGACAGGTGTCAGGCATGAAGTAATGGCATGGGGTAGAATAGTAGCTGAGCACAAACAAGCGGAGCTGAGCAAGCTGGAAGTACAGACAGCAAACAGTATTTAACACTGGAGCGTCTGGCGAGGTTACCGGGACGACTCGACTGAAGTACGAGCGGTAAATCCGGCAGCAACTCGCCTAGACGAATCTAGTGGTAAAGCGCTGAACGCTGATCATGATAACCAGGCGGAGCTGAACAAGCTGGAGGCACAGGCAGCGAACAGAGTTTAGACACTAATACGCTCTGCGAGGCTACCGGGGCACTCGGATTAAGATACGAGTGGAGAATCCGGCAGCAACTCGCCTAAACGAATTTAGTGAATAAAGCACTGAGTGCTAAGCATGCTCACCAGGCGGAGCTGGGAAACCTGACGATCCCAATCACGCCTCTTCCGAGACAGTGAGGGACCGGAGGCTGAACTGAGAGACCTGCCGATCCCAATCACCTCTCTTTCGAGATAGTGAGTGACCGGAGGTTGAAGGGGTCCGGAAGCCAAGTATGGTATAAGGCAGTACAATACATCACAGGCATGATATGAGTACAAGAAGTAAACTACCCTAGTACAAGCATTCGTCACAGAGCAATACATGTCCAGAGATTGGCACTCGGCCATACACAGATACAGGGACTCAGCCCAATACAAAATACATGGAAACATAGAATAAAATACATATCGACCCGACAAAGCGGGGAATCCCAAATGGAGGCGAGAGCGAGAACACTCGCCTAAATCACCGGAAAGCCGAAAAGTCTGGAATCCATGGAACTCGTGCACGCGCCATAATTATAATAATATATAAATATTTAGAGGAAGAAAGTGAAGAGGAGAGAGGAGATACAGGGAGACGCGGGTTTGACAGTGAGACGCGAGGGTCGCAGACGCGGGAGTCGCGTCGCAGGAATAACAGACGCGGGAAAGAGCAGACGCGGGGATCGCGTCGCGGAAAGTACCAGACGCGGGAATCACAGACGCGGGAGTCGCGCTGCGAAGATACCTCAAACGCGGGGTTGAGATCCGCGTTCAAATCAGGGCACGAGGGAAACGCGGACGCGGTCGTGGGGTCCGCGTCGCGTTAGCACGAGGCGATCACAGACGCGGTTATTAGCCCCGCGTCGTGACGATACAATAACGCGAGGGCCGCGTCAAGAGGAGGTCGCCCGCACGCGGGGGTAAGATCCGCGTCGGCAATTAATCAGAGAGAGAAGGAAAGGTGATTCCTTTGTTGTGCCCGACGAAGGGATGTTCGGCCCCAATCCAAAAGGAGGGTACCGGCCCTAAATCGTGCCAACGGAGAAGACACGGGGAGAGAAACGCGGAGAGAGAGAGAGACGCAAAGAAAAAGAGAGAGAAAGAGAGTGGGCAGGTGAAAGAGAGAATCATGAGAGAGAGTGAGAGGATAGGAGAGAGAGGGTTCAGGAGAGAGAAAGAGAGAGTCCAAGGGAGAGAGAGATTCTGGAGTGAGAGTGAGAGAGAGAAACGCAGGAAGTGAGAGAGGGAAAATGCAGGGAGAGAGAGAGAAGAGAAATGCAGAGAGAGAGGGAAAAGAGTTGCAGAGAGAGAGAGAGAGAGAGAGAAGAAACCAGGGAGAGAGAGAGAAAGAAGGGGGGCTGCTGCCCCCTCAACGACTGCGCACAGGGGGCCTGAGGCCCCCTGGCCGCGCCCAAGGCCGCCGGCCTCGCGCCGGCGGCGGTCTGCCCACGCCGGGGCGCTGGAGGAGGAGAGCTCGCCGGCGGAGGTGGTGGTTGGCCGGAGCTAAGGGAGGAAAGAAAGGAAAGAAAAGAAAAGAAAGGAAAGGAAAAGAAAGAGAGAGGAAAAGGAGGTGGCTGGAGATGGGGGTTCTCCTCGCCGGCGCCGTGGCCGGAGCACCGGCGGTGGAGGTGGCCGGTTGGATTGGGTCGTCGGCCACGAAGTGAAGGAGAAGAGAAGTAAAGAGAAGGAAGGGAGAAAAGAAAGAAAAAGAAAAGAAAAAAAAAGAAAGAGAGAGAGTGTGATGGGAGAGGAATTAATGAGGGAGAGGGGAGTGTGTCTCCCCACGTGGAGGGGAGTGGGTGGAGTCAGTGGGGGAAAAGAAAAAGGAAAGAAGGAAAGAAAGAAAGAATGAATTGGAAAAATAATAATATTATAATATGGCCGCGAAAATCGACTGTTCCAGAAAAATTCCCAAAAATACCCGAAGGTAGAAAACGTCATCCTGAGGAATAATATGAAATCGGTTTTCCAAAATAAAATCCCGTTTTCAAATTAAAAATCCAAAAGTCAGCCGCCGATACCGGTCTACACCGGGTCGGCCGGATTTTGATAAATTCTGAAAAATCCCAGAAAATGTATTAAAGAAGAAAATATGATTTTAAGAAATAAAGTGAAAGCGGAATTCAGAAATTCAATCCCGGTTGTAAGCTAAAAATCCTGGAATCAACCAGCGATACTGGCCGATACCGAATCCGGTGGAATTTTCATAAATTCATAAAATCCTCAGAAAAGGCATTTAGATGGGAAATGTGATTTTAAGAAATAATGTCTAAAGACACTTTTAGTAATTCCAATTAGTTTGTAAATTAAAAATCCGGGAATCGGTCAGCGGTACTGGTCGACACCGGTTTTGAAGATTTTCAACTTAATTCAGGAAAATTCCAGAAAATCATAGAAAATCCAAAATATTGGAAAACAGTATTTAAAACTGAAATCGGTCAATTTGGAATAACAAAAAGATCAAATTGAGAAGTCTACTAGGATCGAGTCCCCGGTTCAGACTAGGGCTGACTCCGAGTTCACAAATCCGAACCCAAGGCAATACGACCATATGAATAATTCATAATACAAAACAAATACAAGAAGTAAATCGAAAAATACGATTGAAAAATCTGAATACGCAACTAAGTACGTATTCCGGGAGCGGGGTGTTACATTCCATCCACCTTACAAAAAATTGCGTCCTCGCAATTTCGATAAGGGGTAAATGAACACAAAAGATAGGAATGAGGATTATGCCAATCAAGATATGAATAACTATGAGCCGTTCTCCCAGATCAACTGAACGGCTAACTCAAGACTGAGGCATCTCCGCACTTCTGTCGTACATATACATCCCCTGACGGTGCCATACTGATCTGATGTCTGCTCATAAGGGAACGCTGTCAGAACTTCAAAGGACTAACCCATTCTGAACAATGTAAAGTGAGCTAAAGCTAATGAAATCCATAGTGCTGAAGTCCATAATATAATATAAAACCCTGCATAGTAAGATGTTATCCTTTTGCAGTAGAATCACTGACGGGCTGCATACTGGGCTTTGTTAACTCTGAAAGACGTAGCCAAGAATATAAAATAACTGTAAAGAATTTGGAATACTGACTTATGAATGATAAACCGACTGCAGATGAAACAGGAAGAAGATATCTGAGCCCTGCAAGATTTGTAGAATGGATCATTGACAAGGCCATGGCGATAGCTCAGATATAGTGATGGAACTCTGTTCAGCAGATCCATGAAAGCACGCTGGGCAGAAGAAATCCGAGGAATGGGCTAGAGTGCTAAGCACCGAAGGGACTAGCCACGGATAAAACCAAGCCTAGATGAGGTCATCGCGTAACACAGCTCAGGTGTTTAAACATTAGGGTGCCGCGAAGCTAACGCTCTACGAGGCTCGCATATGGCGAAGCTCACGCGGCGAAGCCAGCGCGTAACACAACGCTAAATGCTAAGCACCAGGGTGCAGCGAAACTCATACCCGGTTAGGTTCACGGATGACTAGAACACGACCCTCGCTTAGCGAGGCTAGCAGAGCCCAGGTTCTGCCAAGTCAATAAGGATCACCAGAAGTTCGTGGCTCTGAGAACATGATCAAGAAATCACAAGAATAGAAATGAGTCTCGAATTCTGTCTTCTAAATAGTAACCTGACTGCAGATTAGCTCTGAGAATACCCGAGTTCCATGAACATAGTCGAAGAAATCATGATCGCTATTAGAGGAATAGGAATGAAAAATATCATAACTTTGTCTGCCAGAAGTCCTGATTCTGAATTACTGTTATATACTGACACTCCTCATGAAATGATGCAATCTATCTGACTATATAAGTGACGACTACTCTGCTTGATGTACTAGTCTCCCATGATGTATCCATAAATACAAGAATATAATGCGAGGCCGAAGATCTGCCCAGTAGAAGACAATGCGATATACCAGAGTCGAGAAATGCCAGAACATAATGAGAGTGACTACATCTGCCCTGCTATTACCTCTCTAGCTACGCATATCTTAAGTTGGCATAAAGGTCACGAAAATCAGAATAAATCAGAATAACAAAAATAGAAGAGATAGGAATCATGAAATAGGGAGAGAGATAGGACGGACTAGGATTAATGGAGATAGGGCAATGAAGAGGGTATGATATAGAGAAGTTTACCAACTCCCGGACATGCTAAAAATGGGGACAATGGTTACGGTCAGTCCTTCAAGGATTCCTCCTTCAGATATCGAACACCCTTTCTGTTCTTCCCCTTCAGCCAGATCATATGTTTGCTTCCCTTCACCATGTGCCCTAGTTCTTGGTCTCCCTTGTATATGACTCCATGCTGGATGCTGGGGATGAAGTGAGGTTATTCTGACAGTAGGTCTGGATTTCCTCACAACGGTGATACTGGATGAGTTGATCTGATTGGTGTGATGTTCTCTGTCTCCTTGAACAGTCAGTCACATTTCAACTAATCTCTGAACCCGTGTATGACATAATTCATGACCTCTCCGGTGGTTGTGTTATGAGTGCTCGGCTTCAGATGATACTCCCATGTCATGTGTTGAGGGCAAGGTTGGAGGGATGGCTTAGCTAATAGGGCATCCAAGGGCCTGTCTGAGCCTTCACTTCCATCAATTAAGAGGGTCTCTTCGCTAACTTCATCTGCAACCATCCTAATCTTCCTCCTCTGGGTCCATTCTACTTCCCGGATAATGACAAAGGAACTTGAGAATACTTCTTGGGCTGCTTAGGGATAAGAAACATCTTGCTCTTCATCTTCATTTCTCACTAAGATATTGCTTGCTCGGTTCTCCTTGTCGGCCACCATGTAAAACACCGACCGACTCTGCCTTAGGAATTTTGCAGTGTACTTATTTACAATTCAATCTTCTTACTGCAATTAGATAAATCGTTCCTTCATTTCTTTCTGAGCTATTACAGAGAAGATTCTTCTTATAAAAATTCTTCAAGAACTAGTCCCAAGTGATGGGCTTTTGCAGTCTCGCTGCTTCCGCCAACTACTACATCCAGGCTACATCTTCTAACTGAATTTTCACCTAGTTCTCGTCAGGGACCCAAGTTGACTTAGAAGACCCATCAGGTTTACTGACCACTGCTATGCATCCAGGGCTTCCCCATGCTTGAAAAGATTGCCGGCTGTAATTTCCTGAAATCCAACATGTCGCCTGGCTTCTGTTCCCGGAGTGCAACCAATGATCCTTGGTGCGGGACCTTCGTCTGTACTTGATCGTGTCTCATCATATCTTACAGAAATAGTCTCAAATCAAGATTTTCTCCGTTAGGGTTACCCTAGGAAGAACCAGAAACGTTATGATTTCCCCATCTTTTCATGTCCGAGTTGGTCCAAGAATAACAAGAAACTGAAGTATGAAAGGATAGGATAACTTCAGAATTCAAGGATAAGATTATCAAGAGAGAATGGATAACTTTGTACTTGTAGTTGGATTGTATAACCAAGACTCATGCATTCCAGTTGCAAATTTCTTTACCATTAATTTGCCGTCTGGACGTACTGAGGAGGTGAGAGCCTAGGCTCTGATACCAACCTGTAACGCCCCGATCCTGGCGGATACGGAGACATTACTGCAACGTATATACGCAAGTCAGAAGTACCTTCACGTATATACGCTAAGCATCAGTACAGGCAAGAATCAGAGTACGAAAGCAGTGGCGCATTATACATTCCAACATATGAGTACAATTACAAAGTTATCACCAGAGGTGATCCAATATTACATGAATATTACATCACTGACGTGCGCAATTGCGAGATTACAAGGAATATACAAGAGAGAATAGTACAAGAGGGCACTCACGAGTTTGCTAAAGGAAACTCGAGAGGCACACAGGGGGGTCTGGAAAGATAAGACTCTGGACGGTCTGCTGGAGATCCACGCTACCGCTGCGCCACTCTGATCAGCAACTGGGAGAATCCACGCACTTCAAGCTCCATGACCTGGACATGAGAATCCAGGGGAGTCAGATGAAACTCCCCAGGCGAGTGGTGAAGCAAAAGCCAAGTGGCGAGCAAGGGTAAGCACATGTATAGCGATAAAACCAAATAAAGCCGAGGGCGAGCAAATTTGATTGTATGGTTTCAGATCACGGCTCCATAAGACTAGTACGTCGAAGGAATAATCCAAACAAGGAAACCCTCATATATATACCCTTATCTTATGTCACCATAATCTAAGCACATACAACCAGACTGCACTTAAGACATGATAAGATAATAAGCAGGAGGCAGGTGGATACCAGGGATAAAGCAGAGCATGAGCAATTAATATAATAATAATCATAAAACCGGAAATCCGAAGTAAAATCCGGGACAAGCAAATATGGTAAGGCATATCACAGATTCAAAGCCGTTTAAGCTGCAGGCTTCAGTATGCGTCCCATTCCACATACCTCTACTTACAACTTAAAGAGCCGATTATTAGACACTTTATTATTACTCGTCTTACCCTGATATCTAGCTATGTGAACTAGCGTCCCAGCACACATAGATCCATATCCGAGTAAAGCAAGGTTGTTATTGGAAACCAGCGGGGGTATCAACGAACTATGTTTACAGTGGGTCCCGTACATACCCGGGACCACGGCCCAGGATTGTTCCGTTGCTTGGTGACGGAACCTGCCGCAAGGCTAACAGGAGGGACTTATGTATGCCCTTATCATGATTCAGGAGGAGGGAGCCAGCACTCCCCTCGGTTGCCTGGAGGCCCACAGGTCAAACCGGAAGTTTTAGTTGCACAACATGCCTAATACCACTGTAAACACGAACACATATTGATAGCCGCATGTTTCCCCCGACCCGATGCAAGTTGTTCCTTTTATGATTTATTAGGTTAATTATCAATTTACGGGAATAACAAGAGCAGGACATGATCAGGAATTCAGGAGTTCAGGTCACTGTATATAATACAGGATAACAGGTCACTGATCATGATACAGGATATCAGGTCACTGTACATAGTACAGGATAACAAGGCAGGGTTCCCGTAAATGTGATAATCACAGGTCAAGTATATCATGCTGGGTGTCAAGTGATAGCATGACAGGATGATGATATTAGACAGGTAACCAGTCATGTCAAGAGATTGATATAGTCCGGTGGCAAGCCATGTCATAACAAGGGGTCTTGCCAAATAGTAGCATGTCAGGTGTCAGGTGATAGTACAACAGTTGTCAGGTGATATACATGTGTTAAAAGTAATATGAAAACGACAAGTAGTATAAACAGCTGTCAGGCATGAAGTAATGGCATGGGGTAGAATAGTAGCTGAGCACAAACAAGCGGAGCTGAGCAAGCTGGAAGTACAGACAGCAAACAGTATTTAACACTGGAGCGTCTGGCGAGGTTACCGGGACGACTCGACTGAAGTACGAGCGGTAAATCCGGCAGCAACTCGCCTAGACGAATCTAGTGGTAAAGCGCTGAACGCTGATCATGATAACCAGGCGGAGCTGAACAAGCTGGAGGCACAGGCAGCGAACAGAGTTTAGACACTAATACGCTCTGCGAGGCTACCGGGGCACTCGGATTAAGATACGAGTGGAGAATCCGGCAGCAACTCGCCTAAACGAATTTAGTGAATAAAGCACTGAGTGCTAAGCATGCTCACCAGGCGGAGCTGGGAAACCTGACGATCCCAATCACGCCTCTTCCGAGACAGTGAGGGACCGGAGGCTGAACTGAGAGACCTGCCGATCCCAATCACCTCTCTTTCGAGATAGTGAGTGACCGGAGGTTGAAGGGGTCCGGAAGCCAAGTATGGTATAAGGCAGTACAATACATCACAGGCATGATATGAGTACAAGAAGTAAACTACCCTAGTACAAGCATTCGTCACAGAGCAATACATGTCCAGAGATTGGCACTCGGCCATACACAGATACAGGGACTCAGCCCAATACAAAATACATGGAAACATAGAATAAAATACATATCGACCCGACAAAGCGGGGAATCCCAAATGGAGGCGAGAGCGAGAACACTCGCCTAAATCACCGGAAAGCCGAAAAGTCTGGAATCCATGGAACTCGTGCACGTGCCATAATTATAATAATATATAAATATTTAGAGGAAGAAAGTGAAGAGGAGAGAGGAGATACAGGGAGACGCGGGTTTGACAGTGAGACGCGAGGGTCGCAGACGTGGGAGTCGCGTCGCAGGAATAACAGACGCGGGAAAGAGCAGACGCGGGGATCGCGTCGCGGAAAGTACCAGACGCGGGAATCACAGACGCGGGAGTCGCGCTGCGAAGATACCTCAAACGCGGGGTTGAGATCCGCGTTCAAATCAGGGCACGAGGGAAACGCGGACGCGGTCGTGGGGTCCGCGTCGCGTTAGCACGAGGCGATCACAGACGCGGTTATTAGCCCCGCGTCGTGACGATACAATAACGCGAGGGCCGCGTCAAGAGGAGGTCGCCCGCACGCGGGGGTAGATCCGCGTCGGCAATTAATCAGAGAGAGAAGGAAAGGTGATTCCTTTGTTGTGCCCGACGAAGGGATGTTCGGCCCCAATCCAAAAGGAGGGTACCGGCCCTAAATCGTGCCAACGGAGAAGACACGGGGAGAGAAACGCGGAGAGAGAGAGACGCAAAAAAAAAGAGAGAGAAAGAGAGTGGGCAGGTGAAAGAGAGAATCATGAGAGAGAGTGAGAGGATAGGAGAGAGAGGGTTCAGGAGAGAGAAAGAGAGAGTCCAAGGAGAGAGAGATTCTGGAGTGAGAGTGAGAGAGAGAAACGCAGGAAGTGAGAGAGGGAAAATGCAGGGAGAGAGAGAGAAGAGAAATGCAGAGAGAGAGGGAAAAGAGTTGCAGAGAGAGAGAGAGAGAAGAAACCAGGGAGAGAGAGAGAGAGAAAGAAGGGGGGCTGCTGCCCCCTCAACGACTGCGCACAGGGGGCCTGAGGCCCCCTGGCCGCGCCCAAGGCCGCCGGCCTCGCGCCGGCGGCGGTCTGCCCACGCCGGGCGCTGGAGGAGGAGAGCTCGCCGGGCGGAGGTGGTGGTTGGCCGGAGCTAAGGGAGGAAAGAAAGGAAAGAAAAGAAAGAAAGGAAAGGAAAAGAAAGAGAGAGGAAAAGGAGGTGGCCGGAGATGGGGGTTCTCCTCGCCGGCGCAGTGGCCGGAGCACCGGCGGTGGAGGTGGCCGGTTGGATTGGGTCGTCGGCCACGAAGTGAAGGAGAAGAGAAGTAAAGAGAAGGAAGGGAGAAAAGAAAGAAAAGAAAAGAAAAAGAAAAAGAAAGAGAGAGAGTGTGATGGGAGAGGAATTAATGAGGGAGAGGGGAGTGTGTCTCCCCACGTGGAGGGGAGTGGGTGGAGTCAGTGGGGGAAAGAAAAAGGAAAGAAGGAAAGAAAGAAAAGAATGAATTGGAAAAATAATAATATTATAATATGGCCGCGAAAATCGACTGTTCCAGAAAATTCCCAAAAATACCCGAAGGTAGAAAATGTCATCCTGAGGAATAATATGAAATCGGTTTTCCAAAATAAAATCCCGTTTTCAATTAAAAATCCAAAAGTCAGCCGCCGATACCGGTCTACACCGGGTCGGCCGGATTTTGATAAATTCTGAAAAATCCCAGAAAATGTATTAAAGAAGAAAATATGATTTTAAGAAATAAAGTGAAAGCGGAATTCAGAAATTCAATCCCGGTTGTAAGCTAAAAATCCTGGAATCAACCAGCGATACTGGCCGATACCGAATCCGGTGGAATTTTCATAAATTCATAAAATCCTCAGAAAAGGCATTTAGATGGAAATGTGATTTTAAGAAATAATGTCTAAAGACACTTTTAGTAATTCCAATTAGTTTGTAAATTAAAAATCCGGGAATCGGTCAGCGGTACTGGTCGACACCGGTTTTGAAGATTTTCAACTTAATTCAGGAAAATTCCAGAAAATCATAGAAAATCCAAAATATTGGAAAACAGTATTTAAAACTGAAATCGGTCAATTTGGAATAACAAAAAGATCAAATTGAGAAGTCTACTAGGATCGAGTCCCCGGTTCAGATTAGGGCTGACTCCGAGTTCACAAATCCGAACCCAAGGCAATACGACCATATGAATAATTCATAATACAAAATAAATACAAGAAGTAAATCGAAAAATACGATTGAAAAATCTGAATACGCAACTAAGTACGTATTCCGGGAGCGGGGTGTTACATAAACATTACACCTCTAACAGTAAATCTTTATTTTCTAGGGAAATCAATATTTGTCATGTTAACAATTACCTCTGACAACTCATTCCCTAAAATCCCCTCCAAAATCCCTTACCAATTCCCATCCATGGAATGGTAGGACCACCAAAAGCCTGTGACTATTTCCTCAGTGAAATAATCACAGATCAAACATGCCAAGTTAACATTATACCTCTGGCATATTCACTGTTAAGTTAACATTAAATCTCTAACAGTGATTTTTCTCAATTTTCTCAGTGGAATAAATTACAAATCGAACCTGTCATGTTAATATTACACCTCTGACAGTAAGACTTTGATGTATCTCAGGGGGTAAAACTTCAACTTGTCAATTCTCCTCAATAGAATGACAAGTCCACTCAAAATACTGTTATGTTCAAAATCACACCTCTAACAGTAGACAAATCCCGGTCAAGTTAACATCACACCTCTGACCAAACTTGCTCCACTCGCAAGACAAATCCCGGTCAAGTTAACATCACACCTCTGACCAAAGTTGCTCATATCGCAAAATCAATCGCTGTTAAGTTAACATTACACCTATGACAGTGAGCTTCTCAATTTTCTCCGTGAAAACGAGATCTTTCAATGATAAGTTAAACATCACACCTCTAGCATGCATTTCATTGTTAAGTTAACATTACACCTATGACAATGATATTCTCTCAATTTCTCAGTCTCAATGAAAATGAGACTTTCGTGGTGCTAAGTTAATATCACACCTCTAGCACACATCTTTGTCAAGTTAATATCACACCTCTGACAATTCAATTTGCTCAAATTGCAAACCCAAACCGTTACGTTAACATTACACCTCTGACGGTAAAGATCTTCATGGATCCTCAACAAATCCAATCTCGCTTGTCATTCTCGTCAATAGAATGACAGGTCCACTTAAATTGCGTAGATCGCAAAATCAATCGCTGTTATGTTAATATCACACCTCTAACAGCAAACTTTCATTCCCAGCAGAGTTCTAGTCATGTTAACACTAAAACCTCTAACGATAGACTCTGGCATAAATCCCCAGCGGATCAAACTCCACTTGTTATTCTCATCAATAGAATAGCAAGTCCACAAAACTTATTCAAAACACCAATCCAGATCTCACTGTCAAGTTAACATCACACCTCTGACGGTAACCTTCTCAAATTCCCCCGATAGAGTTATTTAATTTGCTAAGTTAATATCACACCTCTGGCAATTAAAGCTCTTTCAAAGAAGCTTTGAGCGTGAACTTCGCGTCTCAAGTACAGAGCCGCGTCTCAATGAACTTAAGAGTTGCGTCTTAACAGCAAGTAAAGGCTGTGTCTCTACAGAAATTGAGAGCCACGTCTCTACAACAATTGAGAGTCGCATCTCAACTTTGGTGAAGCTCGCGTCTCCACTTGATCAGTGTGCCAGAACTGCGTCTGTGAGAGCTGCGTCTCTCTTCCCCCCAATACAAAGAGTATGTCTCTGCTACTGCAATCAGTTCAACAGTACACTGGCAAAGGCAATTGACAACTCCACCGGTTCAACAGTACACCGACAATCAAATTACAAACGATCTTTCTTGGAGGCTTCAAGCAGTTCAATAGTACACTCATGAAGACCAGAACCCAGACAAGATCAAGCTCGAGACTGCCTCTCAGAAGAATGCCAGTCTGATTACAGGAAGTCCCGATTCAACTGAAGTCCAAAGTATTCCGAAATCCGTCTCAGTCAACCACGGAGTTTCGAAAACTTTGGAGGGGGTTCTGTAGGCTATCAAAAAATTACTACGGACAAAGCCTCAGACGCGAACCTCCCAGATGCGGAGATAGCTTCCAGTCTCAGACGTGAACCTCCCAGACGCGAACTTCCCAGACGCAGACCTTGCGTTCCAATGTCAAACGCGGAGGTCGCCATATGCGGACCTCGCGTTCCAATATCAGACGCGGACGTCACGTCCTTTCTCAGTCAAACGCGGAGGTCGCCAGACGCGACCTCGCATCTTTTGTCAGACGCGAAAGTCGTCAGACGCGAAGGTCGCGTTTCAACTCAAACGCGAGCCTGAGCAGCTCCGCGTTCTAACAGACGCGAGCCTGTGAGCTCCGCGTCTCAACATCAAAGCGAGGTCCGCGTCCAGCGCGAGACCCGCATTTTTTGCTATAACTGAGCCACAAACTTGGTCAGTTACACCCCATTTCTCTCTCATAATGGGGAATAACTTCCCATTATGGAGAGATTTAAGGAGTTGGTTACACCCCTCCCATTATGGAGGGATTTAAGGGGTTGGTTACACCCAATTCCTCAATAAATAGCTATGAATAGCTAGAGAAGGGAGAGAACGGCAGGGGGACCTCTCTAAGGGACCCCGGGGGAGGGGACCTCTTCTAAAAGAGGCTCTGAGGGGACCTCTTCTAAAAGGGCTGAGGAGGAGAGTCCTGAGGAAGGAATCCAAGAAGCCATGGGCAGAGAGGAGAGCTACCTCAGCAGAGTTCGGCCTCGAAGCTCTTGTAGCCTGGGAAGAGTTCAACTCTTTCTGTTAACTTGCTAAGTTCAAGTTCTTTAAATCTCTTTGAGATTCCATTACTGAGAGGAGCTGTGCTACTCCACCAGTCGATCTAAAGAGAGGATCCACAAGAAAAACTTGACGTTCGGCTAGTCAACGGAGAACAAGACTCACTCTCCACCGCCACATGAGGAACCCAGCTTTAAACAAAGAGGAGAATCAACCATGAGATTCTCTCTCTTTTGTAATCGGATTGTATCTGTTGTAATCTTCTATTCAATCAAAAGAATTTTGCAATTGTGATCTTTTCCGACGCGTACAGCTACAGGGACCTTCTTCACCCCTGTTGGCGAATTGGGCATGGCTTTGCACGAGATGTGGGAAGTCTCTGCTCTACCTTTGGGGTCTCTCCCATATGAAGAATATTTCTCGTGCGAGGCGGAATTAGCACTTCTGGAGAAGCAGGAGCCTGCCTTGTTTGAGACTTACCGGAATTGATGTACCACCTCTACATTTGCTCCAGCATGCATGGGAGCCATAAGGGAGCTTCATGCAGTTTGAAGAGCTGGGGAAATTATTTGTTCCCTGACCTGAAAGGTACTCCTGAAGCAACTCATTGTGGAGTTGCAGATGAAGACATCTTTCGCCGGACGCAAGAGCACTCTCAAGGGGATTTGATTCTGGAAGAAGATGACGGACCCAATTAGAAAGACGATATTCTTCGGAGTTTCCACCACCAGGCTCATCGACCAATGTCTCGGAAGGCACTTCTGGCTGGTTTTTTAACGGTCTGGTTGAAGAGATGTGTGGGTGGCGTCCTCGTCTGGCGATGTCATTCATCCGACTGTCTTATTGTCCGCTGTTCGTCTAGTCCATGATCGTTCTCTTAGACTTCTTCCAGCCATGGTGTGCTGTATTCAAAGAGGCCTTTGTGGATTGACAGAGGCTTTCTGTAGGCCACCAACAACGAAGCGGGAAAGGGGACTATCTTGCCTCGCGACGGGCCAAACCCTAAAATTGGTTTGCCATATACTTATTTGATGGCATGGTTCGCCCTTCACTACCCCTCCATTATCCACCCGGAGAGGGCCCCCAGAAGGTGTTCGCATGGTGCTTCTCCGTCGATTCGAGTGGTATTCGTGGTCAAATATTTATGTGGCTGCGGTCCGTAAACTGCTGTGCCGTCATGACGTTTATAGCCTTTTCCGATGCTTCCCCTACATTCGCGATGCAGGCTATGGTGAAGAATTCAAGGATGTAGGGGAAAGGCAGACGTCATTAAGTCGGGGAGTCTTCGAATGGCTGGTTAGCATTCGGCCATCACACTTGTTATATAGAAGCGGGGACACCTGTTACCTAGAGCCCTATGTTCCGAGTCGGTTTGCCCGTCAGTTTGGGTATGATCAACTATATGTAGGTAATCCAAACAGCAGTCTGGCCTTTATGGGGAGCCTCATCGATGGAGCTCGTGCCTGGTGATTTTTCATTACTGGCTATACTGAGGTGCGACCGTGCATGCCGCTAAGGACTCCTAACCTTCTGACGACCCTGGGATTCTGCCAGTGGTATAGAACCTCGAACTCCACACCCACTAAATTTTCTATTAATTCTTTTGGTGTGAAGTTGATCTCTCAGCGGCTGAAGCGGAAGGTCACTGAGAAGAGCGAGGGTAAAAGGGTCTGCGTTCCAGGCCTCGGGAAATTCATTGCTGTTGATGATAGCGAAGCTTCAGATGCGGAAGTCCTCGCTTTGAAGCGGATACAGGTGCTGAGGCTCCAGCAGCTGTTTCTGGTGGGGTAGGCACGACCCTCATGAAACATGTTGATAAGGAAGAAGTGGAGGAAGAAGATCCTGACGTCCACTTCAAGCGAAAGCGGGAAGGTGGATCTCGTAGGAAGAGGGTAGTGAAGAAGCCTCGTCGTTACGCTCCTACGGTTATTGCAGAGGGCGAATCATCTACATTGCCTCCTCCTTCTGCTCCATTAGTCATTAGGTTGTCGGCTCCTAGGCAGACTACTGGTAAAGCTGCTCCGGACCCAGGTAAGATCAGCTCTGTTCTTGTAATATACTTCTTATGTGTTCCATACAGCTCACTGTTTACTTCATAACTCAGGAACCGAGGCGGTGAAAGACCGCGCGAGCTGAGGCTGCCGGAGAACAAGGGGAGCATTATGATCCTCTGTTCACTTATAGAGAAGGCGATGAAGCTGGCTATTTCGCCGTCTCGGAAGAGTCTGGAGGTGATGCGGCTGATGTAGGTCCTTCGGGAGCTGGGACTACAAAAGAAAGTCCCGTAGCTTCTCGCTCTTTTGGGTGGACCACAGAGGGTTCAGCAAGTGAAGGTGGGCCGGCCATCCGTGTTGACTCTGCCAAAGACTTTCCTATGGATCCTGAGAGGACTGAAGCCGTTGTCGAAGGATTTCAGAGAGAGACTACGACCACGACAGTTGAGGCGATATCATCTTTTGATAGTATTTTGACCTTTTGACTACTGCTATTCATTACGCCTTGCTTAAACAAAGTCTTGTCATGATACAGGTGTTCCACTTTTGGGTACATCGACTTCGAGGGAACCAGCCAGTCTTCGCGAAAGGGTCAGGGTGAAGCGAGTACTTCGACAGCGGTGGATGCTGCTGAGTTGGATGCTTTGTATCACGGGTTGCCCTCTTATCAGCCTGAACCTGCCAGAGGAAAGGGGATTGAGAGAACAGTAGTCATGGAACCAACCTCACTTCCAACTATATCGGTGAGTAAGGTTCCATCGGTTTTGCGGGTGCCCGCCTATTTTGCCGAGTGCGGAGCTGAAGGTGATTACCAGTCCTACTTTCCCAACATTGGTGGTTGAGCCAGCTCTCCCAGAAATAGTCACTAGTCCTACTTCAGTTGTGGCTGGTGTACTGGTTTCAATGAAGACTCCTCCGAGAACACCGACGACCCCTCATGTTGCTGCAGTCAGTGCTTCTATTGTCCTCCGTAGTTACGCCAGTGAAACTGGTGGAAACTCTATCTTCAGGGGCTGCTCGTTTGCCGAGAGTAATTGAGGCCGAGAACGAATTCATGGCTGAATTAGTCGACATCTTTTATAAGGGCTTGAAGCGATCCATTGCTTTGGTCTTGAAGGGCTCGACTACCTCATTTTCTGCTTTAAAGGTGGTCCTCTTCCGGAGCATTGACAGTATCCGAGACTTTGGAGGGGATGACCAGGCTGCCACATCGGAGCTTCTGGTGGACAGACTCGAGAGGGATGTGGACGAATGGCGCCGTCTTAGCCATTCGGATCTGGAGTCTTCAGTTAACGAACAGTTTGCGCATCTTGTTACCCAAATGCATGAAGCTCATCTCACCGCTCAAGAAGCTGTTAAGGCAATTTCTTCTAATTTGAAATCCTTGGAGACAAGGAAAGTGGAGCTCGGGGATGCCATAGACGCTTCTAGCAGTGCTCTTCTTGACGCTGAGGATAAAATTGAAAAGGCCAAGGAAATGATCAGGAAGGCTAATCTTCTTTTGTCCAAGGCTGAACCAGTGCGTCTTGAAGAGATTGCTCGGCTTGAGCAGCTTAAGGCCCAGAATGACGAAGTCTTGCGGCAGGAGCTAGCACAGAGGGCAACCTTGATTGAAATTGAGCTCGCTTGGCCCAGACAGCGAGCTTTAATGAGGCCGAGTTGAGGTCGCAGGCGCTTATCAGGGCTGCTGAAGAGAGGAAGACTAGGCTGGCCACTCTTGAAGAACAGATCAAGTCCTATGAAGCGTCGTCATAGCTTGTAATCTGTGCATTCATGTATCCCTCTTTTAGAATCAATAAAAAGTGATTTTATTTTGACTCCCCCGTTGCATTTCCAACTTGTTTTATCTTTTGAATTCTCGCTTTCAAGTTGTATTGTAGCCCTTAAAAGAGAACGGAATAATGATATAACTAAACTAATCAGCAGTGATAAGCCGAGAGAGTTAGTCATACATTTGAGAAAATAGTCCTTACTGGACTAAAAGATGAGACCTGACTATCTGCCGGTTCAGAGGTCACAATGACGTAACCGATTAAGATGCCACCAAGCTTAAAATTTTGTCATATGATGACAAAGGAATAGTCCTTGCCGGACTGAAGGATGAGACTTGGCTATCTGCGGTTCAGAAGAGATCGCAATGACGTAACCGATTGAGAAGCCACCAAGCTCAAAATTGTCATATGGTGACAAAGAAATAGTCCTTGTCGGACTGAAAGATAAGACTTGATAATCTGCGGTTCAGAGGTCGCAATGACGTAACCGATTGAGAAGTCACCAAGCTCAAAATTTTGTCATATGATGACAAAGGAATAGTCCTTGCCGGACTGAAGGATGAGACTTGGCTATCCGCCGGTTCAGAGGTCGCAATGACGTAACCGATTGAGAAGCCACCAAGCTCAAAATTATCATATGGTGACAAAGAAATAGTCCTTGCCAGACTGAAAGATGAGACTTGGCTATCTGCCGGTTCAGAGGTCGCGATGACAACCGATTGAGAAGCCACCAAGCTCAAATTTGGATGGGACTTGGAAGAAATTGTCAGAGGTATATTGTTAACGTGATAATCAAAGAAGTCTACTAAAAACTGAGTGGGACTCAAAAACTCACTGGGGAGCTAGGACGTGAATCCCATAAAAGATCATATGTCAGAGGTGTAATGTTAACGTGACAAAAAGAACTTCGCAGGAATTTAGAAAGCAATTTGTCAGAGGTGTAATGTTAACTTGACAAAAAGATATGCCAGAGGTGTAGTGTTAAACATAGCATGGAAAGGTCTCATTTTCACTAAGAAAATCGAGGGATCACTATCATAGGTTTAATGTTAACTTAACAGCGAAATGGATGCCAGAGGTATAGTGTTAAACATAGCATGGAAGGTCTCGTTCTCACTGAGAAAATCGAGGAGATCACTGTCATAGGTTTAATGTTAACTTAATAGCGAAATGGATATCAGAGGTGTAGTGTTAAACATAGCATGGAAAGGTCTTGTTTTCACTAAGAAAATCGAGGAGATCACTTTCATAGGTTTAATGTTAACTTAACAGTGAAATGGATGCCAGAGGTGTAGTGTTAAACATAGCATGGAAAGGTCTCGTTTTCACTGAGAAAATCGAGGAGATCACTGTCATAGGTTTAATGTTAACTTAACAGCGAAATGGATGCCAGAGGTGTAGTGTTAAACATAGCATGAAAGGACTCGTTTTCACTGAGAAAATCGAGGAGATCACTGTCATAGGTTTAATATTAACTTAATAGCGAAATGGATGCCAGAGGTGTGTAGTGTTAAACATAGCATGAAAAGGTCTCGTTTTCACTGAGAAAATCGAGGAGATCACTGTCATAGGTTTAATGTTAACTTAATAGCGAAATGGATGCCAAAGGTGTAGTGCTAACTTAACCGAGAGATTCATTTACTGTTAGAGGTGTTTGAACATAGCGGTAATTCGAGTGGATCGGTCATTCTTTATATGTGGTATAACCATTCTATGTGTGAGAATTGGTAAGTGATTTTGGAGAGGGAATCAGATGGGACAGGTCCCTTAGAATTTTTAGCAAATCCTCAGCTGTCAACGGGTTTGATATGCCTGTAACGCCCCGATCCTGCAGGTACGGGGACGTTATGGCGACGTACATACGCAGGGCGGAAAACCCTCACGTACGTACGCTAAGCCTCAGTATAGTAAATAACCTCCATATAGACTTGAGTTCCAGCATGAAATAAGTACAAGAATACCTGCAGAAAGAGGTCAGCGATCATAATAGAAATGAATAAGAGGGACAAATAAGATAGCAGAAATAAAGCATAAAGATACCTATGAGTAGTCCCGATGAGAAATCTCCTATGCGAATCCAATGGACTATCTGATTCTACGAGAACTCGAGTCTCCAATCTGGGCACGCAAACCCAGGGTCGTCAGAAAGCGACCTAGTGAGTGGTAAAATGAAGGAGGCAGTAATAGATACAATAGTAATACAAGCACGATAATAATATATAATACAGGATGTGATAACTGTGATACTAAATAATAAGCATATAATCAGCAGTAATAATATAAACAGGTAAGCAGTAGAAATATCTAAACAGGTCCCCTTTTTAATACCATCACTACCTAGCATGTTATCATCGGGTCCTGTCTACAGTAGTATCCAGTATATCATGTTGTCTAGTGGTGACGTAATAGAACTGAACATGCTAGTGGTGACGTGATGAAGTGAACATGCAGATGGCATATGCACTATAACCATAATACTAAGTTGTGCATATACAATAATGGGGTGTGCAAGGTATACAGCAACCAGAATATATACAATGCAGAACATGCGTAGTATGCCACTACAGACAATGTAACATGTACTAGGTAAAGAAACAAGTATCTATATGTAACATGAGATCGAATAAATGATCAGGTACAATAAGAAGTACAACTATACAATAGGAAACATGTATCAGGCAAGGAACAATAACAAGTAGTAAACATGTATCAAGCAAGTCATGTTATTATACAATAGTAGCAATCAGTACCGCCTGCTATTTTAATTACTCTCTTCCAGTGTCCCATACCACTGGCAGTTCATACTGGAGCCCGCACTCCAGTCGAACCCATCCGGACATGACCTACGGGTACCATTATCCAAACGAGAGGGTAACCAAATAACAAGTGTTCCCGACGTCACTATTGTGTATACTGTTTTATTATGTTAATTGAAAAACCCATGGTCGAGGAGTTCTTATCGGGTAGGTGTATCCCGTGCATACCCGGGATCATGACCTTTATCAAACCCCTGGCTGCTAAGACCAGAGCCCTCCGCTAAGAGGGGAACAATAATCAAGTAACAATAGCTCATGGAGCAATTGGTGGTGGTAGTACTACCATCCCCTGCAGTGGGAGAACAATATGGATCCAGTACATCACCCAATAAGATCTAATCAACCGTCAAGTCTCCCCCATAACCCAGTTATCATTATGATCTGATATGTCAAGTATCCAATGTAACAAGAACAAATAACAGTACATGACACGGATAACATGATAACTGGACCAGAGCTCTGTTGATCGCATAGAACAATATAACGGGAACAATATAACGAGAAACGGAACAATATCACGGGAACAATAGAACGGGAACAATATAATGGGAACACTAGATGTGGGATTCCACATATCGCATATCAACAGCTCTCATGTCCAGTATCGGGTATATCCATATCAGTAACAGGAAACAATCATGAATACGGGAACATGGAACAATAATACATGTAATATACACGGTAATCCATATGACAGGAAGATAGAAACAATACATGCATGTACACCCATGCGGTGAGCATATGTAACAGTGATATGTGAACATGAGATCACCGTGTGTCGAGCAGCTATGTAACGATGAGAACAATCATATGAAATGGGGTACATCATGCAGTGGACTATCCGTGTATCAGTGGATTATCTATGTGGAGCAATAATCTGTATAACATATCTGTATATCACTAGTACATGTACGCTCAATGGTCAGTGTATCATATACTACCATGTCCATTGACTACGCTACCCCTGTAGTGATGATACCAGTGCGTGAAATAAAGTGTTCTAGTATGCATGTCTAGTAACAGTGTAGTGTCACCGAGTATCGTGAATCAGTGTACATGTCACTATAGTTCTCTAACTGTGATCCAATACATGACATAATAGTGTTCATGAAGATGTTAACACAGTGGCCTGTATGTCGTAGCTATGCAGGTATGATGACCGTGTCTGAGTAGTCTATGTCAGTATTTTTGTTACTACAATTGTCTCCCTATATTATATTACATCAGGACATACTTAACCATATTACCGGAATCACCTATTACATTGGGTGTCCAACAAGTACCAGTTAATAATTAAGTATTACCGGCTTTTTATCCATAATTACGATATATCAATCAATGTCACTAAACATGATAAAATAATTTATAAAAGAAAAACACTCACAAACTAGTCATGGGAGGGTAGCTCTCTTTCCCACGATCGCAACGAATCCAGAATCGCCTGAATCGGAGTCCGGATGCTCCTGATATCGCCCGAATACTAAAAATAATACAAAATGGGTAAATATGTAAATAAAAGAATTCAAACGCAATTAAGAAAATGTCACAGGGGGTTTTATGCAAAATTACCTTAACGGGCTTCGGATGCGGGTTTGGGCTCATAACGGTCGGGTTAAGATCCAATACCCAAACCCGTTTAACTTAAGTTAAATGGGTTAATGGGTAACGGGTTCGGGGGTTTACAACTAAACCCACGTGGGTTAGTGGGTTCCCTTTAACCCAATAAGAGGTTATTGGGTTTGGGTCTCACCCAAACCCAATAAAGGGGAGAAAGAAGAAGAACAGGAGCAGCAGCCCTGCTGCTCCTGCAGGGCCGGCCGACCTGCCGGCGGCGGCCCCGGCCGCCGGCGGCCGTTTGGGCCCGACAGAGAGAGGGAAGGAGGGAAAGAGAGAGGTGAGGGAGAGGGATTGAAGTGCAGCAGAAGAAAAGAGAGAAAGGAGAAGGAGAAGTAAAGAAGAAAGAAAAGGAAAGAGAAAAGGAGGAGGGGTGGCGGCGGCGGCGGCCCGCCGCCGGCCAGGCTGGGGCGCGGCCAAGGGAGGCGCTGGCAAGGTCGGGCCTTCCCTGTTGGGGTGCACAGAGAGGGGAAAAAAAGTTAGAGAGAGAGGGAGATTAGGGAAATTAATTAGAGAGAGAGAGTTTGGAGAGAGAGAGTGTGTGGTGGGAGAGTGAGAGAGAGAATAGAGGAGAGAGAGAGAGAAGGGATTTTAAAGAAGGGGAAAGTCGGTTAGAGAGGCGGTGGCAGTCGCTTCCAGAGAAGGCCAGAGAAAGAAAGAAGGGAAGAGAGAAGAAAGGAAAAAGAAAAGGATTTAAAAAATAATATTTTATTATTTTTATATTGGCCCAAAATTCGACCAGCTCCGAACGGGGCCCAAAAATTACAGAAAATAAAGAATATTATTCTGAGACGTAATATGAAGACGGTTTGTCAAAACTCAATCCAGTTTGCAAATTAAAAATCCCAGAGTGTCTCGCCGATACGGGCGCACCGGTTTGGCCCGATTTTCGATAAATCCGAAAAATCCCCAAAAATACCCAAACGTATCTCATGTGATTCTAAGACATACGGTGAAAGCCGCTTCTCAAAATATAACTCCATTTGTGAAATAAAAATTGGAATGCCGATTATCGGTATCGGTCAATACCGACTACGGAGATTTTTCAAAATAATCCAGAAAAATTCCAGAAAA